>ONZH01025567.1:0-97172 GCA_900303285.1 Rhinella marina
GTGGAATCCAGTGCGATAATTTCAATCACCTCCCTTAAAGGAACTAGCGGAATCCCCACAGATTGTATAAAATCAAAATCAATAAAATTAATGGCAGAACCAGAATCAACAAAAGCCTTACCGGACCCCCTGAGTTGGTTGTACGCAATGGAGATAGGTAATAATACTTTCCTCCTTACCACCGCTGGGGTTACCTTACTTCCGGCAGAAAGCTCTCTAGAGGGCAGAAGTTTCGGGCATTGCTAGAGCCAGTGGTTCGTCTCACCGCAGTAGAAACAGGTTCCATTCAAGCGTCTCTGATCTCTCAAAGTTCCTCCCCACTGTATGGACTCCTCCGGGACCCTGGTAGAAGGTGGACTCAGAAGAGGGGATTCAGGCAGGACGACACCCTGAGGAATATCTGAACGTTCCCTCCGTCTCTCCCTCACTCGACGATCCAGTTTAATGGCTAGTGTCATGGCCGCCTCTAGGGTGTCAGGAGTAGGGTAACTGACAAGTAAGTCCTTAAGATGGTCAGACAGCCCCACCCTAAACTGGCTTCTCAAAGCAGGGTCATTCCATCCAGAGGAAACACACCACTTTCTAAACTCAGCACAGTAATCCTCTACTGGACGGTTACCCTGCCGAATGTCTCTGAGCTGAGTCTCAGCTACAGAAGTCAAGTCAGGCTCCTCATATAATAGGCCTAAGGCCTGAAAAAATGCTTCCACAGACTGCAAGCTTTGGGGAGTCAGGCGGTAAAGAAAAGGCCCATTCCTGCGGATCACCTTGCAGCAAGGAAATAATTATTCCTACCCGCTGCTGCTTGGCACCCGAGGAGTGAGGACGTAAACGAAAATACAATTTTACGCTCTCCTTAAAGGAACGGAAAGTTTTCCGGTTCCCCAAAAACCGATCCGGCAATTTAACATGAGGTTCCACAATGGGGTTAGATGTGGAGGGAGCCGCTACTAGTGCAGGTTGTAGCTGCTCCTGATGTAGGAGCCTCTCGGCCAGGTCCTGGATCATCTGCGCCATACCCTGAACCTGGTCCGTGAGCACCCGCAATTGCTCCATATGATACGGCCTGTGATTCTGTCACGGGGGAGACAAGGGAAGGTGTGCCCTGTACTTGAAACCCCCCTTCTTTCCCTACCTACTTGCCTCAAACGGCCCTAGGCGGCCGCGGACAACCACGAAGACGTTCCCTATACTGGGTAAGTGCAGAGGGAGGGAAAGGGAACACAGGGAGAGACAAAACACAGACGGAACAAACACAATGATAGAGTAGTCAGCAAGCCGGGTCAAACACAGGAGATAGCGTAAATACCAGGGGTCAAGAGAAGAGAGGTCCAAGTCCAAGTCCAAAGTCAGAGTCCAAATAGCAAATCCAAAACACAAGGTCGCACAAGCACTGATCAAAAGTATAAACTAATCACAGGCATCTGAGTGAGGCAGTTGCCATCTTTAAATAGCCCGCCCAGGATCATGTGATGTCGTGCAGAGGGAGCGCGACGCCGACCTCGCGTGAAAACCACAGGAGTAAGAAGACCTTCCAACACAAAACACAAAATTAGTTCCTGATGAAATTCACCCACTTTTAATCTGATATCATGCACCATCTGAGACAAACACTTCTGAGATAGACGTGCAGAATCAATAGCAAACACAGAAATCTTCTTCTCTAATGCACTCGGAGACAATCCATGCATACGGATGAACTGAGCATCAATCTGGTTCACCCCTGCCCCGCTGTCGATAAACACCTCAATTCTTACAACCTTTGACTCTAGTGCCACCTCGGCAGTCAGAAGAAAACGGGTACTACAGGATAAAGACAAATGCATATTTTCTGTCTCACCACCCACCCCTCCAAGAGTGAGATGGGAATTAAACGCCCTCTTTCCTTTTTTCTCTTTTAGAGACTGAATGCATGGACATGCGTTGATAAAGTGTCCTTTCAGTCCGCAGAAAAAACACACTCCCTTTTTATTGCCAGAATGCTTAAAAGTGGAAGCAGGAGAAGCACCCCCTAACTGCATGGGTTCGCCCCCAGACATCAACCCAAGAGTATCTTCACCCAAAGTGTCATAGGAAGATAATACACAATGTGATAGTATGTCCTGAGAGCGGGGGCCCCTAGATCTCTCTCTCAGGCGTCTATCCATGCGTACAGCAAGAGACATAGCGGCTTCCAAAGACACCGGAGTTTCATGAAAGGCCAAAGCGTCCTTCAGCCTTTCTAATAATCCTTGACAAAACTGACTATGGAGAGCCGGATCGTTCCATTCGGTATCCGTAGCCCACCTCCGAAACTCAGAGCAATATATTTCAACAGAGCGCTCACCCTGACAAAGGTCACGTAGCTTGGTCTTGGCCAGGGAGATGCGATCCGGGTCATCATAGATAAGCCCCAATGCCTTGAAAAATTAATCTACCGACTGGAGAGACTGTGATCCAGTCGGCAGAGAAAAGGCCCATGACTGTGCATCCCCTTTGAGTAACAAGATCACCACACCAACTCTCTGTTCCTCATTACCAGAAGAATGTGGATGCAGCCTAAAGTACAATTTGCACTCCTCCCTGAACAAAATGAAGTTATCACGTCCCACAGAGAATCTATCCGGGAGAGCGACTTTAGGCTCCAGACAGGCTTGGCAACCACCACCCCCAGGACCAACAGCCTGTGGTCTCTGAATCTGGGTGACGGTCATGCGGAGGTCAGCTATCTCCAAAGACAGCCCCTGCAGCTGCCCAGTGAGTACAGCAATAGGATCCATGCCTATACAAAAACAAACAACAAAGTGATGGTAATTGGCGGTTTATAATGTCACGCTCAGGTGTGGGGGGAAAACCACACTGAGCATAGGAGGGAATGGAGATTAGGCCTGGAAACTAGGGAAGGAAGATAGACACCTCCTAAAGGAAACCCTGACTCAAATCCTGACTAACTACCAGTATGAACAGGCCCCAAAGGTAGGTGAGTTCATACATAGGAAACCTAAGATCCAATCTGACCCTATAGGACCCCGGAACTAATGTCAGGAATGAGTCTACCTGTTCCTCCACAAGGAAGAACGAACAGGAGTCTCCCTTAGGCCTGATCACAAACAACAGAGAAAAGTAATGTAACACACAAAAGGGAATGAGGACACTTATCTTCAATGAAGAAATGTAAGCTCCAGGATCTCAGCTGAGAACCACACACCAGCTCACCACAATAACCACTGAAGCTATAAACCGCAAGGAGCTGTGGGAGAAGCAGCAATAAATAGGGGAGGGACAATTACCACACCAGCAACACCTGAGGGAAAAGGGTGTGGTATATACCAGCAACAAAAAAGGAAAACATGTCAGATTATACCACGTGTTGCTAATCTGACAGACCTCCTGCTACCTGTCGCAGGAACGTCCATGACAGGTTAGCTAACAAGTAGAGGTGAGTAATGCATCCAACTCGGTGCTCCTCCGTAGAGATCTACATAGATTTTGGAGCAGGGACACTCATAAGGGAACAATAAGCATCATCTGCCAACCATATTACTTACTAGCATTTGGAGGACCTGGGATAGACCAGCTAATAATAATATTAATAATAATTAGAAAGTTGACTTGATCCACAGGAATAAAAAATAATAAACCACAGCACTCATTCTCAGATTAACACATATCTTTTTTATTGTTTTTACTTTAGCAGTGTAGTAAGGTAATGGCCAACAGTAATGTTTCGGTCCATCCTGGACCTTGGTCGTGGCCTGAAAGCCATACAAAATACATAGCAATCAGGGGAATAAATACTTAAAGGGGTTTTGTCACTTCAGCAAGTGGCTTTTATCTTTTATAGAAAGTTAATACAATCCACTTCTAATGTATTCATTTCTCCATCACATTATACACTGCTCATTTCCATGGTTATGACTAGAAATGAGTGAAGCGAGTTTCGGAAGTTACATCTGAAGACGCTTCGGTAAAAAATGTGCTATAATACTGTACGGAGATCCGTACAGTCTTCCCCAGTCTAATTGTCTAGTTTCCTGCAAAGGGGCACTATTTGTCTTGTTTGCGTATTTCTGCCTGTCTCTAGAGTTGACCCATCTCTGCTTGACCTGGCCTCTCCCTGATCTCCGTACTGACTCTAAGCATCCTCAATTCTGCCTGGTTTGTTCCTGTCTACAGTTTTGTCAGACCCCTTAATTTCACACAAGTGTCTCTTGTGTCTCTGGTGTTTCTCCTGCAACAAAGTCCAGATCCTTGTATAGATGTTATAGGTGAAAACCAGGGTGTCACTTAATTAACACCCTTAGCAGTAACCCCAAGTCAAATCTATTCAGTAGACTAAGCAGATCCACATCAGCCTTGTATCAGCATGCCAAGTTTTAGAAAACGTTTTCAGGACTTTCCTGGATTTTTTTTCAGTCTAGATGGTCACTGTGTAATTTAAACCGCACAGTTAGGTACTGTAGGACATCTTTCTTTTGCATAATAAAGATGTGAATTTTATTACACTGGTAGAATATAGACGTGTATTTTCTTTCTAAGCTTTTTGTGTCTTCAATAGTTTTAAAGTTCAATTGAATTACGTAGTGTTTTGAACCAGAAATGTGGTTTTGAAACCCTAGCCAAGTGCTGAAGGTATAAAACATGTTGGAACAATAAAGCCAGGTGCACATTTTGAGGACAGCCAAGACTGAGGTGTTAATCTATTTTTCTCCTCCATGAAGGAAGCAGACAGATGCTTATATGTTAGGTCACCTGCTATTTTGTTCTTTTTATTTTCAAACTGTTTGCTTGCATTTTTATGTGATTTTTGTCTCTTTTTCTATTAATGTTTGAAACTTTAAAATGTTTTGTCCCTGTCTGCTTAAAGAATCCATAGCCTTTCAAAGTTTTGCCTGTTGAAGCCAGAGAGCATTTATGTTCAACTTGCAGCTTGAGTGGAAGGTGAGGATTGAGTGAGTGAATGCAGTTGCACCCACATTATGTGCAGTTATTCCTGGGAAAGGAATGGAGCATAAGCTTTTTCACAAACACCATACAGTATCTGGAGTTCTGGTTACACACAATAAGCATTAATATATTTGAACTGATAAAATAGCACACTTTATTATTATTGCACCTTATATTCCTTAGATTTTTTTGTGCGTGGTGAACAATGCTATTTTATATAGTTGTCATTAATAAATGTGGAGTATTTTACAAATTAATTAAAATCATGCTTCAATTTGTTAACACTAAAAAGTTTAGTGGAGTAAAAGTATCTTAAACCATTTAATAAATGTGGTACACAGAATGTGTGGTACTCAGGTACACTAGAATTCTTGCTCAGTTTATGCACATTAAGATTAGTAATATGACCCAGTTTGCCTGGGTTATATTTAAAGGAAACATACTGCCCAATTTTTTTAAATACATTCTAAAACCTTTTAATGTTTTTATCTTATTCATTTTTTTGTTTGTAATTATGGGAACTGCCATCATACCTGAGCTGCTACTCTTCCCTCTGACCTCAGAAAAAAACTTCTTGACCTCTATGGAAGCGTTTTGTGTCCGTGCTCTGACATGTGCTGAGGTCATTGTACAATGAGATGGTGAGCTGTGACCATCGTCTGCCTCCAGCTCTCTAATAAAGGTATTGCCTTCCATTGTAAACGTGACCTTGCAACTGCTGACCTCCTCTCACAGACTTGAAAAAGGAGTATTTTTACTCCAAAAAGCATTGTTTCATAGTGTTTCATTGAGGAGAACAGCACAGAGCCAACACTGTTGGCCCCAACACAGAGAGGATCTTGATGACATTTGCGGCACTGACCACTCTTCATCAAAATCTCTTGTGCCTAATTTAGCACGACGCAAGAAGGCGAGTACCATTACTTCAGTTTAAACATACAGTATGTAATCCTAACATTCTTACCCTATGAGCGCCTCCCCTTGTCTCACCTTTTGGTTCTTTAGCTATTATATAGTTATATAATATATAGTTATATAGTTCAGTAAAGTAACAGCATATCTTTGCTGGAAACTAGCATACCAGAACCTGTTGCTCTGGCAACTTCCCATAGGGTAAAGTGCGTTAAGTAGTCAGGGTAGCCAGCCATTGACTGGGGAATATTACAGTGTGTGCTTGGCCATTTAAAAGTCAGAGAGAGCACACATGCCATAAAGGCAGTAGCAGACATTGCCATCAGGAAGCAAGCCTCAAACTGCGTGGAAGGACAGTGTTAGGGCTCATGCAAACAACCGTATGTGTTTTGCAGTATGCAAAACCCGGATCCGCAAAAAATACGAATGACGTCCGTGTGCATTCCATATTTTGCGGAATGGAACAGCTGGCCCTTAATAGAACAGTCCTATCCTTGTCCGTTATGTGGACAATAATAGGACATGTTATATTTTTTTGTAGAACAGATATACGGAAATGGAATGCATACAGAGTAACTTCCGTGTTTTTTTGCAGACCCATTGAAATGAATGCTTCTGCATATGGTCCGCAAAAAAAATTGAACGGACAATACGGAAATACGTTCATGTGCATGAGCCCTTACTCTGGTAGCATAAAAAGAGGGACACTGTTAGAACCAGACCACTGACTTGTTACAGGTACTTTTTGAGTGTTGAATTGAACTAAGTTTATAAGATGGCAAACCAAACATCACTAAAATGTATGGTGGTTTTTAACACAACAATTGTAATATAATCAACCGTGATGGGAATTGACAATGCATCCTACATTATTGAGATCTAATAATCAGTTCTTATAATGGCTTATCATAATCATTACCCTTTAAGTAGTCATTGAAATATTACTTCTTCTATGCAGAATGTTTCCAGATAATATCAGAATTTATGAATTGCGGTACATACTCATTCTATTGAAACTGGCCCCCAGGAGAATTAGAAACAGATTGATGTTTTTGTGTCTGTTTAATGTCTATGTGATGTCATCTTTCAGCATTTATTCCTGATGAGCACAATGGATATGACCCCTATATGTTTTTAATGTAACAGGCCATGTGCAATATTTATTGGAATGTATGTACTGCATGCCAACCCACAAAACTAAAAAAATAAAATACGGATTAATGACAGTGCCTGAAAAGACTAGGCTAGATGTGCACTACTTACCAAAGAACGTGGACAATCTTTGGTCATCATTTATAATATAAACACTGACATATATTCTGGTACAAAGGAACCAAAGTCGTCATCACTTTTATTTCATACACATTTCATTTAAGAACATAGTAGGTGGTGAAGAGAAATGGCACTTGACTAGTTTATCTACTGATTCTTCTGATAATGACTTTCATCCCTCATAGACTGCACCTATAATGGATCAAGTTGCTAAAGGTAAAATGAGTAGCAGGCAACAAAGCTAATAATGATAGGTGCAACCCCTGATGACGTCCTGTGAGTCGATGAATTAAATACCTGTCCCCGTCCTCTTAAACACATCTCTGCCCCTTTCCCTGAAGATGCCAGGATCTCTGGCTAAACATGTCGGGGGGCAGTGTTTTGAGTCTATTTTAAAACAGAACGTGGCAAAGTGATAATATGCAATAAGCCATTGAAATAGAATAGTTGCGGTATCGCACAGATAAGGAGGCAGTCGGCAGGGCGCAGCTGACTGGCTCCCAGCTGAGAGAGATCGCATTAATACATTGATGCCAAGGAGCAGCAAAGCACTTATGCCTGTTTATCAAAGATGCAGTGTTCCAAGTCTGATTCTTTTTAACCACTTCCCATCCGGGCCACTTACCCCCTTCCTGACCAGGCCTAATTTTGCAAATCTGACATGTGTCACTTTATGTGGTAATAACTTTAGAACGCTTTTACTTATCCAAGCCATTCAGAGACTGTTTTCTCGTGACACATAGTACTTCATGTTAATGGTAAATTTTAGTCAATATGTTTTGAACTTTATTTATAAAAAAAAATCCAAAAGTTAATGAAAATTTGAAAAAATTCACTGTTTTCTAAATTTGAATCTCTCTGCTTTTAAGTCATTTGATTTTTTTAGGACGTTAGAAGGTTTAGAATTTTAGAAGCAATTTTTGAAAATTTGCTAAATCAACTTTTTTAAGAACCAGTTCAGTTCTGAAGTCACTTTATGAGGCTTACATAATAGAAAACCCCCCAAAAAGTGACCAAATTTTATAAAATACACCACCCAGGGAATTTTTAAGGGGTAAAGCAAGCAGTTGACTCTACAGGCGTTTCATACAATTTATAACCCTTGGCTTTGAAAATGAAAAATTAATTTATTTTTTTTTACAAGAAAATATATTCCTCCACAATTTGCTCCCCATTTTCTCCTGAATACAGTAACACTCCAATTATGGTCGTAAAAAGGTTATTTGGGGACACACCAAATAGCGGCATCTCCGTTTGCTAACATGGAATTTTCTTTCATGGTTTTTAAGAGCAATAACTTTTTAACTTTTTGGTGGACTGAGCTGCGTGGGGGCTTATTTTATGCGGGACAAGCTGTGATTTTTATTGGCACTATTTTGGGGTACATTTGGCTTTCTGATCACTTTTTATCTCATTTTTGGGAGGTTAGGTCACAAAAAAAGCAGTTTGGTGTCATTTTTCTATATTTTCTTTTACACCGTTCACTTGATGGGGTAGATCATGTGATATTTTTATAGATCTGGTTGTTACGGACGCAACGATACCAAATATGTCTATTTTTTATTTTTATTTTTTTTACGTTTTACACAATAAGAACATTTTTAGAAAAAAAAAACATGTTTTTGTGTTGCAATTTTTTTAGAGCCATATTTTTTTCATTTTTCTGGCTATGATCTTGTGTGGGGACTCATTTTTTGCGGGATGAGGTGACGTTTTTATTGCTACCATTTTGGGATACATACCACTTTTTGATTGATTAATATTATGTTTTTTGAGAGGTGAGGTAATTTAAAAATCTGTTTTGGCGTAATGTTTAGTTATTATTTTTTTATGGCGTTTAACTAATGGGGTAGATCATGTGATATTTTTATAGAGCCAGTCATTGCGGACGTGGTGATACCAAATATATTTTATTTATTTATTTTTATTTGTAAGATTTTAAAAATTACATATTTGGGTAATGTTTTTTTTTTATACAGTACAGACCAAAAGTTTGGACACACCTTCTCATTCAAAGAGTTTTCTGTATTTTCATGACTATGAAAATTGTAGATTCACACTGAAGGCATCAAAACTATGAATTAACACATGTGGCATTATATACTTAACAAAAAAGTGTGAAACAACTGTAAATATGTCTTATATTCTAGGTTCTTCAAAGTAGCCACCTTTTGCTTTGATTACTGCTTTGCACACTCTTGGCATACTCTTGATGAGCTTCAAGAGGTAGTCACCTGAAATGGTATTCCAACAGTCTTGAAGGAGTTCCTAGAGATGCTTAGCACTTGTTGGTCCTTTTGCCTTCACTCTGCGGTCCAGCTCACCCCAAACCATCTCGATTGGGTTCAGGTCTGGTGACTGTGGAGGCCAGGTCATCTGGCGTAGCACCCCATCACTCTCCTTCTTGGTCAAATACTGTAACCCTTACACAGCCTGGAGGTGTGTTTGGGGTCATTGTCCTGTTGATAAATAAATGATGGTCCGACTAAACGCAAACCAGATGGAATAGCATGCCGCTGCAAGATGCTGCTGGTTTAGTATGCCTTCAATTTTGAATAAATCCCCAACAGTGTCACCAGCAAAGCACCCCCACACCATCACACCTCCTCCTCCATGCTTCACGGTGGGAACCAGGCATGTAGAGTCCATCCGTTCACCTTTTCTGCGTCGCACAAAGACACGGTGGTTGGAACCAAAGATATTAAATTTGGACTCATCAGACCAAAGCACAGATTTCCACTGGTCTAATGTCCATTCCTTGTGTTCTTTAGCCCAAACAAGTCTCTTCTGCTTGTTGCCTATCCTTAGCGGTTGTTTCCTAGGAGCTATTTTACCATGAAGGCCTGCTGCACACAGTCTCCTCTTAACAGTTGTTGTAGAGATGTGTCTGCTGCTAGAACTCTGTGTGGCATTGACTTGGTCTCTAATCTGAGCTGCTGTTAACCTGCGATTTCTGAGGCTGGTGACTTGGATGAACTTATCCTCCGCAGCAGAGGTGACTCTTGGTCTTCCTTTCATGGGGCGGTCCTCATGTGAGTCAGTTTCTTTGTAGCTCTTGATGGTTTTTGCGACTGCACTTGGGGACACTTTCAAAGTTTTCCCAATTTTTCGGACTGGCTGACCTTCATTTCTTAAAGTAATGATGGCCACTCGTTTTTCTTTACTTAGCTGCTTTTTTCTTGCCATAATACAAATTCTAACAGTCTATTCAGTAGGACTATCAGCTGTGTATCCACCTGACTTCTGCCCAACACAACTCATGGTCCCAGCCCCATTTATAAGGCAAGAAATCCCACTTATTAAACCTGTCAGGACACACCTGTGAAGTGAAAACCATTTCAGGTGACTACCTCTTGAAGCTCATCAAGAGAATACCAAGAGTGTGCAAAGCAGTAATCAAAGCAAAAGGTGGCTACTTTGTAGAACCTAGAATATAAGACATATTTTCAGTTGTTTCACACTTTTTTGTTAAGTATATAATTCCACATGTGTTAATTCATAGTTTTGATGCCTTCAGTGTGAATCTACAATTTTCATAGTCATGAAAATACAGAAAACTCTTTGAATGAGAAGGTGTGTCCGAACTTTTGGTCTGTACTGTATGTGAAACCTTTTTTTTTAAATACTCTTTATTTTTATTTTTTTATTTTTTATTTTACACTTTATGTCCCCCATAAGGTCATACAAGACCTCTGGGGGACATTTCACTTCATTTTTTTTTTTACACTATTGATTGACTATTTTTACACTATTGACAGATATAGACAACCACTTCCTGGACGTTTATATACTATGGGCGGACGGGAAGTGGTTAAACTAGTTATTCCCAGTTATAGTTTTTTAAAGAAGAGAAAATAAAAGTGACGTTTTAAACACTAAACTGACATATGTAAAAAATAGGCCATTGGTAGTCTATGACTAATTGTAAATAGATAGAATATTGATAGACTATAGATGAAAATTATTTTAATAGATGAAATTATTTTTTGTATTAGAAAGATGTTTCATTCTATAATCATACAGATAACGTGGTCCAGATTTCAACATAACAGATGTTGTGGCCAAATATCCAGGATCATCACATGATGATGCGCTTATATTAGACAACAGTCGTCTATCATCTAAGTTTAAAAACTGGGATTTTGGATCTTCAAATCTTCCGAGTAGGAGATTTTTACATTTAACATTCAATTATATTAAAAAACTACATGGCGGTATCTGTCCATGTGCAAGCTTTGGATTCAAATACATCTACTGCACAGTTCAACTTCATTGTAGGATTGTTTGTTACTTTTTGCTATATTAGTACAGATTTTAATGTAAGGCTAGTTTTATATCTGTAGCACTTAGAACAACCTGCCAGAGTTCTCCGGATCCAGGACTGCCGGCTGCAACCCAGAAAATATGCCGAAAATCGGCCGGACAGAAACCGCTAGCACATCGTTTTTTGTCCAAGGGCTTGCTGGCATTCTATGTAGGATCAGCCTGCTTGAAGGCTGTACCGCACATGTTAAAGAAGCCTTAGCTGAACCTCTACATGGTTGACATGCCTATTATGACATAAATATTTATGAATTAGTAAAAAATTGATTGATCAATCAATCTCCCCAAAAAGCATTTTGGCAAGCAAAAACATATGCAGTACTGTACATTATTCCTTCTGCGTTAAAAAAAAAAAATGTAATTTAAGCACATATCTTAGGGCTCATGCACACGACAGTGAATAATGGCCATGTGACGGCCGTTTAAGTACCAGCCATCACACAGCCATATTTTAGCACCAATGAAAGTCTATGGGGCTATTCACATGGCTGTTCTTTTAACGGCCAGTGAATAGCGTCTGTGCAAAAATAGGACATGTCCTATTTTTTGGCCGTTTCCATGGACAGACGGCCCCATTGAAATCAATGGGACTGTTTTTAACGGCTGATTGACAGGAGTGCTCCCGTCTAACGGCCGTTAAAAACGGGTACACTTTACCTACATGGCCATTTTAGGGGTAAAAAAAAAAACCTCACCTCATCCACTTGCTCGCGCTGCGGCAGTCTCTTCTCTCTTCATTGAGCAGGCCCTGCCGATGGACCTGCGATATGCGCGGTGATTTAACCACGTAGGAGCGCGCAGTGACGTCATCACGCACATCGCAGGTCCTTCGGCAGGTCCTGTTCACTGAAGAGAGAAGAGACTGCTGCAGGGTGAGCAATTGGATAAGGTGAGGTTTTTTTTGTTTTTGTTTTTTAAATCATCAAAAAGCAGCTGTGGGGGCATTTATTTAAACCATGGGGGAAATTATTTAAGATGGGGGCCTACATTGGGGGCATTATTGAAGCTGGCGACATTAAAAAAAATTCCTACACTATGGGGGACATTATTTTACCAGGGGGGCCTACATGGGCGACATTATTAAAGCTGGGGACATAAAAAAAATTCCTACACTATGGGGGTCATTATTTTATCTGGGGCACTATAAAAAATTATTTACACCGTGGGGGACATTATTTTAGTTAAGGGCACTATGGAGGACATTATGGGCATCATGGGGGTCATGATTATAGTTGGGGCAAGAAATAACTGCCGATCCAATTCATCCAAAACTGATGCAAAATGGACATTAAAAATGGACACATGGCCAGAAAATGGATGCACACACTGATGCAAAATGGCCATGAAAAACTGACAGTGTGTGCGTTTTTAACGGACATTTTTTTCACTGTCATGTGCATGTAGCCTTATGTGTTAACCAGTAGTATTTATAGACAAAGGAACATATGTCTCTAGAATACCATATCAGACTGACCTGTTGACCACCAGCCATCGCCAGATACACATTGAGTACAATGGAATGTGCAACAAATATGTGATGTTTGTAGCATATGCAAAATAACCCTGGAGCCCCAGTTATGGGTCTACAACACAGTGAAAGCCAGATATCCCTCAAAGGAAGGAAAACCAAGCAAAGGGTGTCACCATTACAGAGATCACCAAATCCACCATATTAAGTGGCCCCTAAGTGGCTCCACGGTTATTTTGCATATTACTGTTTCCCAGGGAGCTTTGCACTTTGGATTGCTGTGTTGAGACTCTTAAAGGCTCCACAGTGTTTTTTTGTAGCTGGTCTCCCTGAGATCAGCTATTGTTTTGTTTGAGTAGTCTCCAAGGCATTGCTCCCGGTTAGCCAGAATCCTACTCCACACTGATGAGGGGCAATACCCTAAAACAGCTGTCTGTGGATGGATAACTGGCTTAGGTCTTCCCCATCACATCCTTAAAGCTTGTAAAAGAGGGGGATCTTAACATAGGGGCCACTTAATATGGTGGATTTGGTGATCTCTGTAATGGAGACACCCTTTTGCTTGGTTTTCCTTCCTTTGAGGGATATCTGGCTTTCACTGTGTTGTAGACCCATAACTGGGGCTCCACGGTTATTTTGCATATTACTGTTTCCCAGGGAGCTTTGCACTTTGGATAGCTGCATTGAGACTCTTAAATGAGGCTCCACGGTGTTTTTTGTAGTGGGTCTCCCTGAGATCAGCTATTGTTTTGTTTGATGTTTGTAGCATATATATGGCCTTTATGCTGGTAAATTTACAATACATTCAGTGTCAATTTTAATGCTTGAAGCTAGTATTAATGTACCCAATTATGAAATGTGAGCAGTAAAGGACCTGTAAGGACCTTGGTGATGTCAGAGTGTGGGCAGAGGTCCTGTGCCATATGTGTGAGGTTAGTGTTCCCTTCTATAAGTTGTAAAATATCATCCCTCTCTATGTAATGACCATTGATGCCCTATAACAACAGTCTGGACATGCTGGGAGTTGCAGTTCTCACCTATTGTATCCCTCTCTATGTATTGTTGAACATTCTGAATGTGTAGTTGTAGTTCTCCTCTCTCATACCCCTCTCCATGTACATGCTGGAAGTTGTTATTCTCCCCTCACCATGTAATGTAGAATAGTCCTGACATGCTGGGAGTTGTAGATCTCCCCTCTACATGTAATGTTGAACAGACTTTACCTGCTGGGAGTTATAGTTCTCCACTCTTACACCCCTCTCCATTAAATGTTGAACAGTGTGGACATGCTGGGAGTAGTAGTTCTGCTCACTTATACCTCTCCCGCTATAATTTCCACTGCTGTCTCATAATAACAGCCTTACTCACTTTAGTAGTTATGACTGTCGCTAGAGGAAGATCTCATTCCTGAGAAATTAGGACTGTTTCCATCAGAACAGGCATTTTCTCTCTGTGTCACTATAAACCATTGTCTGGATTATATGTGTAAATCTTGGAGTGGAGAGGGGGATTTATATTGGTAGATCTATTATTCTGCAGTCTATTAAAAAACCACATAGTGGTAACCAAAACTGTTGTGTGCTATTACTAAGGGCTCATGCACACGAACGTGTGCCGGCCATGCCCGTGCTGCGGGCCGCAAACTGCGGTCCGCAATGCACGGGCTCTGACCGTGAGGTCACCGCATGCAGCTCGTGGACCCATTCACTTGAATGGGGTCCGCGATCCGCATCCGAGGGTCCGCACTGCAAAAAAGTAGTGCTTGCGCTACTTTTTTGCGGTGCGGAGGCACGGCCAGAAACACCACGGAAGCACACCATAGTGCTTCTGTGGTGTTCCGATCCGTGCCTCCGCTCCGCATCTCCCGGATCGCGGACCCATTGAAGTGAATGGGTCCGCGATCTGTGATGCGGGCTGCACACGGCCGGTGCCCGTTTATTGCGGACCTGCCGTATGCGGCCCGCAGCACGGGCACGGCCAGCACACGTTCGTGTGCATGAGCCCTAACTGGCAGTTTCCTTCCCACAAAATAGCCTTACTTGCTGTGTAGACAAAAGTTATCCACATAAAACTCTGCCCCTCCTCCAGCACTTCCTGGATTAAGTACACAAGCATAACGGGGTAGAAGGAGGAGTAGTAGACATTGCTGCAACCTGAGAGAACAATGCACTGCTTTTATAGTGTATTTGACCTGGTCTGCAAATGTGATATTTGAAAAAAAACAAGAGGAAATTACAAAGACCCATATAGAGATTGCAGTATGTTAGATTTTGTCATTTATTTTTATTGTTTTTTATTTGTATTATGTCTTAATGCACTTACTAATGTATTGTGGTTGTCCATATTGCCTCCTGTGCTGACTGGATTCATTTTTCGATCACATTATGCATTGCCCATTTCCAAGGCATATGGCCACCACTGCACTTCAGCAGTGGTGGCTGTGCTTGCACGCCGTAGGAAAATGCGTTGGTCTTTCTAGTGAGACCATGGGAGCGCACATAGGCATCCATAGCAGCTGCATAGCTCCACTATGTATATGCGCTACAGCAGTGACTTTAACCACTGGAAATGAGCAATGTGAAAATGAATTAAAGTGATTGCGCAGCCTGTTTATATTGATGACCTATCCACTGGATAGGTAATTAATATCTGATCGCCGGGGACCCGACACTCGGCATACCCGCCAATCAGCTGTCCGAAGAGGAGGAGGGGCTCCATGTGAGTGCTGCTTCCTGATCATAACATAAAGCTTCCAGCAGGATCTAATTTTTAACAATGCTTGAAAAATAATATCTGAAAAAGCAGGATATGGTGAACTTGAAAAATCTGCTACATTGTCATAACAAATAACAAGCATAAACATTTACAATGTTTCTGGTGTAGAAAGGCACTTAATATAGGTGGATGTTTGCTCTAGCAGTGGAAAAAGCTAGCAGAGATTAATATTGCAGTCTAAAAGACTTTAGATTTTTTCTTTTAAACACATTATTTAAAGGGGTTTTCAGGGTTTTTGATCCTGATGACCTATAGGTCATCAGTATCTGATCGGTGAGGGTCCAACACCCAGGACCCCCATGGATCAACTGTTTGAGAGAAGGCACTGGTGTGTCTTCTCACAGCTTACTAAGCATAGTGCCATACATTGTATAGTGGCTGTGCTTGGTCAGTGCTCCAGACTAAAAAAAATACCTAGGAGCCATTGGCTCCTGAACTGAAAAATTTAGGAGCCAAATTAAATTTTTAGTCGCCAAATTTAAATACATATAATTATAATTAAAAAAAGACTTGGAGAAGATGGAAAGTCTGGCCCATAATCGAACAGTCCTATCCTTTTTTTTTGGGGGGACAAGGTGACTAAAAAATATCGAATTGTGCAGATTTTTTTTTCCTGTTACGTGTTCACCGCATAGGAGATATTTTTTAATATTTTAATAGTTTGGACTTTTCGGACGTGGCGATATGTAAAATGTTTATTGTTAATATATTTTATATGTAAAATTGGGAAAGGGGGTGATTAAGATGCGAATCTGCAATACCACGGATGCCGCCTGGCATGTGTTCCACAATTTGCGGAACACACGGCCGGGGACCCCATTCAAAATGCCTATTCTTGTCCGCTGTTGCGGACAAGAATAGGACATGTTCTGTAATTTCTTGCAGAGCCGCAGCAATTTCGCACGCCGCCCATTGAAGTGAATGCGGCCGCATCTATTCTGCAAAATTGCGGAATAGATGTGTGTGCATTCACACAGTTGTGTGAATGGGCCCTTAAACTTAATATATTGGTGGGTTTTTTTGTTTTTTTTTTACTAAGTATTAGCCCCCTCAGGGGCTAGAACTCTTGTCCTATTCACCCTCATAGAGCTCTATTAGGGTGAATAGGACTTCACACTCTCCCTGCTGTCCTGAGCTTTGTGCACACAGCAGTGGGGAGCTTACCATGGCAGCCAGGGCTTCAGTAGCGTTCTGGTTGCCATTGTAAGGGATCGGAGCCCCGCGATTACACTACTGGGGCTCTGATCGGAATCTACCACTGCCACCAATGAAGAGATGGGGGGGGACCCTGTGGCCACTGCCACCAATGTTTATTATACTGGGGGTTTGGGGGGGGAGGGCGCACTGCACCACCAATGATGATATGTATGTTTAATGAAAGGAGGCGACCTGTATGATAGGGAGCTGCAATCAGTGGTAGTTAACCCCTTAGGTGCCGCACTTGTGGGGTTAACTGCGGCGTATGTCAGCTCCCTATCATACAGGAAAGCTATGTGACTCTGCGCCAGCACCCGCCTCCTGTACTTTCATTAAACATAGATATCATCATTGGTGGCGCAGCCTAGTATCGGTAAATGCCGGGTCTAGGCGCAAATGGCGACAAGACTAAAAAGTCTTGTCGCCATTTGTAAATGCTAAGTCGCATTGGCGACCATTTTGGTCGTCATCTGGAGCCCTGCTGTATTGTGCTCTGGCTTTTCCTAAAGAGAATCTGCGTGGAAAAAACGCACATAATCTGCAACATGTGCGGATTCACACAGGGCAGATTTCTCTGATTACAGCTTGTAGGAATTCATGTACACGCTGCAGAAACATCCACATTCAGTTTTTTGGAACTGATTTTCAGTTAATCTGCTGTGTGTGAATATGCCCTATTACATCTAACCACACTCACCTCTATTAGGCGGTACATGATGCCCAATCAGAGGGGCAAACGGGTACCATGCCCACCCAAGAGCCCATGATTCTGCCCAATGATCACCACCTTGCGTGTGCATCATTGCAGCCACTTGTTGCCCAAACTGCAAAAACCTTGACCTGGACCTGCATGGCACAAGGAGGTTGGCAAGTGCCCTAGCCCAAATAGTGCTCAGCTGTATTGTCGAGGTATATGGACTTAATGTAATGTATTCTATTGCAAATCCTGAGTTTCCCACGTCTTCAGGATAATGTGAATTCAATGTCCCGGATAATGTGATGAGACAAGAACAAATGTACCTTTATATACTTTTATACTTTTATACTCTGTAGCCTTTATAAAGCTTGCATAAAATGTATTCATATTTAGCTGATGCAACAGGTCTAAGATGGCGCCTGTACTCTTATCTACACGTGGGCCTTATCTCTTTCTGAAGGCAGTGATGCAGGATGGCATGAGGCTCCTTGCCCAATCAAGACCACGTAGGAGTACAAGAAGATATATACATTATTAGTTATTTGCATGCTTACGCCCCTTCTCCTTTTTCTGTGAAGATATATACCGTTATAATAAAAGAGGAACTTCAGAGCTATAGAGACAGCAGCCACGAGGCATGTCATAGATCTGATGCTGAACTACATATGCTGTGTCAGTGTCTTTTCTTAGATAAGTGTACACTCATGCCTGTCTGATTCGGAGTGACTGATTGAACCCCAAAAAAGCAATATTAGTTGCTACCTCAACAGTATCATACACAGGCACTATTCCCCCTGGTACAGTGGTGCCACCTCAGCACCCCAGTAAGATGGTACTGCACCCAAACAAGGAAAGAAGCTGTGAAAAGAAGAAGTATGAATGGCACTTCCCCGTTACGCAACCACCACACCAACTGCAGGCTCCTGCTCACTCAGAAAACCCCTTTAAGAATCATTTTGTTGGATATCTTCAGTGTTGGACAAGATTTATAGCTGATATCCTAGTCATTTGATCTGGAGGATGACTTTTATGCATTCTAGGAATATAACAGTTGTAATGGCATGAATAAGGAATTGAAAGTTACTTTTGGTGGACAGAAAATTGAGTCTTTAGATATTAATGTTTATTTTGAGGGTGACAAACTGTTGATTAATTAGCTGCAACTAAAGGTCCTTTTACACGGAAAGATAAATCGTTTTAGCGATCGTAGATGAACGATCGAACGATGCAATGTAAATACCGTTTACACTGAAAGAGAAGTCGTTCACAATCTTCGTACTTTCGGTCGTTTTATAATCGTTATTACGATCGTTCCTTGCTCCTTGCCATAAGCATTACCATTACCATCTGCCAACGACTAAACGATTTTCGTTTAAACTGGAAGATTTTGCGAACGATGAACGATTAATTTATTGGCGGGACAAAAGATGCGATCAACGAGAAATCGTTGAAATCTCGTTCGTCGTTAAATCGTTACCCGTGTTTATACGCAACAATAATCGTGCAAATCCGAACGTTTGAACGATTATTTGAACGATAATCGGCTCGTGTAAAAGGGCCTTAAAGGTCCTTTTACACGGGCCGATTATCGGCCGAAAAATCGTTCCTAGGAACGCTAGTGCCGATAATCGGCCCGTGTAAAAAGTGGCCCTAATCAGCCGACGAACGAGCAAAACGCTCGTTCGTCGGCTGATTGGATCTTTTGGTTTCTACAAAAGATCCAATCTGTCGGGCGCACATCGGCCTGTGTAAACAGGCGATGTGCCGCCTGACAGTATGGAGCTTCCGGGCCGCACGAGCGATACAGCGATCACTCGTGCGGCCCGGCGCTCGATTCATCGGGCCGTGTAAAGGCTCCCTGCCCGAGCGCCGATATCGCTGATCGGCACTCGGGCAGAGAGACACATCGGCCCGTGTAAAAGGGCCTTAATTCCCTTCTAGAAAATCATTACCATATGGTCAGCTTCTCAGGTTGATATGAACAGTGAATATTTTGTATTCTTGGAAAAGTCACTCTATCTTGCTAAACGACTTCTAGAGAGGGGAAATACAGAGGATGTCATATCTGAATCATTTACACAAGCCCTTAGACATGATAGAAATGATCTATTTTTCTGTGAAATAAAAAGAGATAAAAATTCAGAGTCCTTTCAATATGGCCCTATGGCTGATAACATCAAAAAGGCCAGTTGAAAATATTAGCATTTGATTGAATCTGACCTATATCTTTCAGAAAGTGTGAAAGAACCAATTATCATATCTTTTCAGCAAAGTCAAATATGAGGGAACAATTAGTCAGAGGGCAATTTATTGAAGTAAAAAGGAACAATTGGTTAAATGATTTTGCCCCTGTAGGTAGTGATAAATGTAGGAATTGTACTTTTTGTCATTTTTATGATTCAGGGTAAAATACTAGGAGTAGTAGCTATTACACACTATGTGCATCAGTTGATCACATGTCGATCAGATTTTGTTGTTTGCTATTTTTGCCCATGCAGATTTTTCTATACACTGTAGGTAAAACGATCCAACCATTGATTAAGTGGTTTAGTGAACACAGATATTCATTGAAAACCGGCAAAGGATGCTTAGTCAATTATGAGAGAAGTTCACTGTAATGATATGAATTGTTTGATTTTTGCAGGTTTGCAGTGCTGCGGGTCCGCAATACACGAGCACCGGACATGTGCACCACGCATCATGGATCGTGGACCCATTCATTGAATTGGTCCGCAGTCCTGGAGATGCGGAACAGAGGCACGGATCGGAACACCACGGAAGCACTACAGAGTGCTTCCATGGTGTTTCTGGCCGTGTCTCCGCACCGCAAAAAAGTAGTGCATGTATGTGGACTGTGGGATGCGGATCCCATTCAAGTGAATGGGTCCGCGAACCGAATGCGGCAGCCCCACTGTCAGTGCCCGTGCATTGTGGACCGCAAATTGTGGTCCACAGCATGGGCACTGACCGCACACGTTCGTGTGCATGAGCCCTTAAATAGTAAATTCAAGTAGAAGTGCATCAGCACTCACTTCACTGATGCTAATAAATCTTCACTTTATTGCCATAAATAAAATACAGGCAGATGTGAGTTTTGGCTAAACAGCCGTTTTTACATTATACAGAGTGGTATATATAACCTACTCACAAAAAGTTCAGGATACTTGGCTTTCGGGTGACATTTATGGAAAACATAAAAAGTTCACGCCACAGTGATATTATATAATGAAAGTAGGGCATTTAAGTAGAAACATGCAGTGGTGATTTCCTCATCTTCCGCAACTTATTGAAACAAAAGCTAACAACGGTGGTGGGTATACCCCCACATAAAATGTCAGGTCTGCAGGCCACTCCATTTGAGGTAACCCAGTCTCCAGCAGCTGTTCCCTAATGATGGGACCTCGATAAGCTGGCACATTGTCGTCCATGAAGAAATTAGGCCTGTGTTGTTCATGCAGAGGCACAATGACTTGATTAATGATGCCAACTAGTATGAGCTTGTTACTGTATCATTCTCAAAGTGTAGGGCAGTCCTGTATTGACTAGACACACCTACCCACACTGTAACACCATTACCAACAAAGGCTAGTCTGGTGACAACAGTGGCTGTTGCATAGCGCTCTCCTTGATGTTCCAACATCGTTGATGGCCATCATTTCAGCTCAGCGTGAATCGACTTTCATCAGTGAACAGCACTGAGGCCCACTGGTCCCTCGTCCAGCGTAGATGATCCCTGGCCTATGCAAGACGATGACGCCTAAGGTCAGGTACCCTTGCAGGTCATCTAGCAAGACCACGCTGATGTAAACAGTTTTGAATGGTCTGACGTCACACTTGGGTGCCTCTCACCTCCTTTAAATGTGCTTGGAGTTGTGTGGCATTCATCATCCGGTTCCACAGGGCATTGTTAACAGTGAAGCGGTCATCAGTGTGGGATGTGACCAAAGGATGTCCACTTCTATGCCTTTCTGTGACTCTTCCAGTCTCTCTGTATATCTGTCGCAACGTGCTGATGACAGTCTGTCACACTCTAAGCTCAGTGGCCACTTCTGTCTGAGAACATCCTGCTTGAAGCCTTGCAATGGCGAGGTACTCTTGATCAATTGTTTTGTGTTTTCTTGGTCTCATGATGTCAAAATGTGAACAGCATGATGAGGAGGACTGTTTAAATACCAATTGTAATTTAACCAGGAAATGTATTGGGTGATTCATGGATCAAACACCTGTTGTGAATTTTGCCGTTAAGCTCCTTGTTAGAGAACAGCAAGTTGTGTAAAAAGTACTGAAACACTTAACAGTTGGACATGTGCATTCAAAAGTTTAGAGAAGGTCACATTAAGTTCACCTGTAAAGGTTAAAGTGCATTTTAGGCTTATCCTAAAATTTCACCCACAAGCCAAATATCCCTAACTTTTTGTGAGTAGGGTATATTTTAGGAGCAAAACAGTAATAATGCAGTTACATGACAAGAATCTGCATAACTAATGATATGCTAAATAGTTGCAAGTCCAAGTTATGTATAACATAGCCAAGATGATTTTCTATAAACTGATGGTAGTCTCACTTTGGAAGCTGTAGTGGATGGTGAGATATGAAGCCTGAGTTGTCTCACTTTAGTAAGTGGCATTTATCATGTAGAGAAAGTTAATACAAGCCACTTACTAATATATTGTTATTATCCATATTGCTTCCTTTACTGGCTGAATTCACTTTTCCATCACATTATGCACTGCTTGTTTTCATGGTTACAGTCCACCCTGCAATCCATCAGTGGTGGTCGTGCTTGCACAATATAGGAAAAAAACTCTAGCCTAAAAGCACTCCCATGGTCCCGGCCACCAGAGAGGCTGATTCTTTGTCCTATAGTGTGCAAGCACATCCACCGCTGATGGATTGCAGGGTGGTCTGTAACCATGGAAATGAGCAGTGTATAATGTGATGGAAAAATGAATCCAGACATCATAGGAAGCAATATCGACAATAACAATACATTAGTAAGTGACTTGTATTAAATTTCTCTATGTAATGAAGGCCACTTACTGAAGTGAGACAACTCCTTTAAAGTTACGTTGTTAACATAAGTAGTAACATGAAATCTACATAAAAACAATGACAGCAAAAACAATTGCATAGTATCCTAATCTTGCTACATAAGCATCTAGATTTAATCAATATAACATGCTAATCTAATATCATCACAAATAGGAGCATGGGGAATATAAATCTATACACAGTCTTGTAGCCATAGAGATAAATATGAACCTTATTATGAACGATAGGTGTTAATCCAAGACATGCGAATCATTGCTGAGGAACAGAATATCAATAAGTTAAATAGTATACTATGTTGCATTCTTCTTGACTAATGTAAGTGGTGTGATATGTATTTTGTTTAAGGTAATAATGTGAAGATTTATTAGCAACAATAAGTGAATGTTGATCAACTTCTTCTACTTGGATATATGGGCCTACACCCCAGGACACGAGCACCACCTTCTTCCAGTGCTGACTGATTATTTCTATAAATCGTAAAGACAGACATGGGACTCTTTTAAGGTGTGAATCTAATTGGATTATCAAGACAGATGCTCCAGACCTCTAGTTCTCACTGCTCTGAATGATTTGTCCCTGTTTAGAGTATAAAATTATTGGATGTATTTTTTATTATTATTAAATACGAATTATAGGGCACATTTTTTAAGACCGGCATTTTAGACGCCGGTCTTAAAAAACCCCTAAACTCTCCATAACTTCGGCGCATCCAATGCCAGTTCTAAATGTAAGACAGCTTCTGAGCGGTCTTACAATTAGTCCTTTTTCTACACCTAAAACAGGTGTAGAAAAAGGTGAATGAGACAGGCCTGCCAACCCGTCCCCTTCCCCGCCCTACCAAGCCCACAATTTTAGACCTGGAGTGAGCAGGGCGAAGTCACAGATAGCGGTGCAACTAACCATTGCACCGATATCTGCACCTGAAATACGCCTAACTTAGGAAAGTTTACAATGCAAACCAATTAATATTTGCTTTTACAACTTCAACCTGAATTCTTAGTATTCTTATAATGCGTATTTCAGCATAGTAAATGACCACCTATATGTATATTATTTATGTATTATTGTATATTGTTACATTGCTACTACTATGGAAGGCTGGGTGTTCAAAGGAAGGATGTCCTAGCTCCAATGAGGCCTTGAGAAAGTGTCCTGTGACATGATACAGCTGTCATCCATCTGCTCTTCCGCCCTTTTCCTCTCATCCTGTGATTGCACATGTGAATTGAAATAAAGGAAGATTTTATGGTGAGTGCCATGTTGATTCTCTTTTTTTGGAATCACTAAAATATTTAACTGCATCCACATCTTAAGGAGGTGCCACTAGTATGTTAGTTGTAACTACACTTTAAGGAAGCAGATACAATTAGATCTAAAGAAAAAAGATCCAATCAGAATCTTGAATCTCCCTTTTTCTCTAAACCTGCTGTTTTAACAACCAGATTGAGTAAACTATCTGCATCCTATCCCAGGTCTCCTATAGTCTGTATCCTCATTAGGCTAATTCTGTGTCCCTTCTTCCTGCAGCTCCGACTCCTCACACTGGATGTAGTGTATAAACACAAGTCTATTACAGGCTCTTCAGGAAGTCTGCAGGGAGAATTTCTATTATAGAAGAGCAGAATGATTATAAAATACAGATTACTAAATCACTAGTGATAAAATGATAAATCATCAAATAATTACTATATATATATAATTTTTTAAAATTACTATATATATATATATATATATATATATATATATATATATATATATGGGGGAGTCTGGAAAGTTTACAGTGCAAACTGATTAATATTTGCTTTTACAACTTTAATCTGAATTCTTAGTATTCTTACAATGATTGTTGTTTGTTTTTTGAGTAAGTGTAAACAGAGTGGATGTAATAGTAACTTAAAGGGGTTTTCCAGTTGTGGTAAGTCATCCCCTATCCACTGGACAAGAGGATAACTACCGCGGGGACCCCACTGATCATGAGAATAGGGGCACTATACCCCACGGGGCCCTTAAAATTAATGGAGCAGCAGGTCGGGCATGTGCACTGCCGCTCCTGCTAGTCCATTCTCTTCTATGGGAGTTCCAGAAATAGGCGAGCACTGTAATTTGTTGTCTTCGGAACTCCCATAAAGATGAAAGGAGCCACTCTATCCATTTTGGGGTGCCCACAGGGGCATAGGGTCTCTGTTCTTATAATCCACGGGGGTCACAGAGGTAGTAGTAGAGAGGTTTTAATATCTGCTCTAGGAACAAGAAGCCTCCTGCTCTACAAGCAGGATCAGAGTAAGCTCCAATCTTGGCTGTAATTTATATGTATCCACAAACAGCATCGAAAAATACTACAATTTATCTCACATAAACAAAGCCTCAGAAAACCACATCAATGAATAAAATAAAATAAAAAATGTTATGGCTGTTGAAATGCAGTAAGGCAAAAAATAAATAAATTTAGCTGGACATTAAGGCCTATTCAGGTGTAGTCATAAGGAGTTAATACAGTGGAAAATTACAACATAGGATCCTTGAATTCCTTCTGGAGCTGTAATCTTGCGCAAATTCAGGACTGAATACTGAAGGTTCATGTGTTATGTTGTAGTTCCTAGTCCCCTGCAGAGTTTCTGTATTTGTAGTTGCAGAGATTTATATCAGCTTTAACATACCTTGAAGTTTACCACTTGAAGTTTACCAGTTGTAGAAGCCATGCTAGTATGCATAATATAATCCTTACATCTGGTCCACAAGAGATCAGCATCTTAAACAAGCAATCTGAGTGAAGTGAATTCTGATTTTGCCTGGAGTGTTGAGAGTTTTCCTTTATCCCGTCGTACATATTCCAGTATTAGGATGCCACATTTCCAAAATTATAGGGGCCAGGAGATTGTGATACGCTTGAAATGGTACCTCTGTTCTACATGCCTGCGAATGCATATGCTGAAAGATTATTACTGATCTTTTCATTAAAAAAAAAAGAATACTTCTATTTAGCCCAGCTTTATGGTGTATGATAGACAATTCAAATATATAAACCATATATCAACATCAAAAAACAGTGATAGGGATTTGGTGCACATCCATGCAATGCATTCCACAGAAATTCCAGGTTTTATGGATTCAAATTTATCTCAATGACAGATAATAGGTCTCTAAAACTCAAAAGGAACATTAGTGGGTATATCAAAAACATTTCACAAACCTAAAAAAGATGCAGTGGAGCTGGAGCAGTTCAGATTCCACTATTAGATTTAACCAATCCAGCAGATGATAACATCGGGTGTTTATTACATCAAGTATTGTGCTCCCTAACAATGACAGAGCAGCTGCTGAGATTAAAGGGGGCCAATCATTAATCTGAAATACGCCTAATACGGTCTGTTGCGCCTCTATCTGTGACTTTTCCCTGCTCAGGCCAGGTCTAAAAAAGGGGGCATGGCGTGGGTGGTGATGGGCTTGCAGGCCCTTCTCATTAATCATTTTCTATGCCTCTTTTAGGCGTAGAAAATGGTCTAAATGTAAGACAACAAGGAAGCTGGCTTACATTTAGAACTGGCGCTGGATGCGCCGAAGTTATGTAGACACCGGCGCCTCTACATAACTGCAGCTGATCCACCGCCAGTTATGGGGCTTTATTAAGACCGGCGTTCCAAATAACCGGCGTATTAATAAATGTGCCTCAAAGGTTTTTTGTTTTTTTCTGGGATAGATCATCAATATCAGATCCAGGGTTGTAGCTATAGAGGAAGCAGGGGAAGCAGCTGCTTTGGGGCCTGAACTCAGAAGAGGCCCACCCAGGAGGAGGACTGAAAGATTTTATTGTCAGGGCCTCCTGAACAGTATTATACAATGACATTATATAGAGAGACACTGTAGGAAATGGATGTAGCAGCTACTGGGCGAGAGAGCGATTTTGACTAGCCACAGGAATGGTGGTTGCACAGGAGGAGGGAGTTGCAAAGAAGTTGCTTGTGGGTGTGGTGGAGGGGACCATTCAAAAATTTGCTGTGGGGCCCAGTCATTTCTAGTTGCGCCACTGATCAGATCAGCGGGCGTCTGACTCGGGGCACCCCTTCTGAGCAGCTATTGCAGTCCAGGTCCATTCATTTGAAAGGGACTAAGCTGTACATAGCCCGTGTGACCGATGAGTTTGAGGACACTGGTCTAAAAGGAAGCCGCAGCACTTACCCCTTAGAGGACCCTGTGATTTTCCGTTTTTGTGTTTTGTTTTTCACTCCCAGCCTTCCAGAACCATAACTTTTTTATTTTCCGTTCACATAGCCTTATGAGGGCTTGTTTTTTGCAGGACAAGTTGTAATTTCTAATGGCACCATTTAATATTGCATATGATGTCGTTTGGAACAGGAAATAAATTCCAAATGGGTGAAATTGGAAAAAAACACAATACCGCCAAAGTTTTATGGGCTTTGTTTTTATGGCGTTCTATATGTGGTAAAACTGACCTGTTAATTTCATTCTCTGGGTCACTCTGATACCACATTTGTATAGTTTTTCTTGCATATTAATACTAAAAAAAATGTAAAACCTTGAAAAAATTATTTTTTTACTTTTGTCGCCATAATCTGACCCCGATAAGTTTTTAGTTAAAGGGGTATTCTCATCTTGAACAATGGGGGCATATCGCTAGGATATGCCCCCATTGTCTTATAGGTGCGGGTTCCACTGCTAGGACCCGCACCTATATCGAGAACGGAGCCCCCAAAGTACAGGAGGGCGCATTGCACATGCGCAGCCGCCCTCCATTCATTTCTATGGGGCCGCCAAAAATAGCCAAGCACTGGCTTGGCTATTTCCGTCGGCTCCATAGAAATGAATGGGAGCTGAGGCCGCGCTTGCGCGGTGCGCTCCCATTAATTTCTATGAGCGCAGCGGGGGAGCTGCGCCTGGTGGTGGCCGGACCCCAGGAAACCTGGGGTTCTCCAGACGCAGTGCTCCCCCCTCCGATCTGGGACCCGCACCTATAAGACAATGGGGGCATATCCTAGCAATATGCCCCCATTGTACAATTGTACAAGATGAGAATACCCCTTTAAGTGTATGTAGTTGTGTGAGGGCTCATTTTTTGAAGGACAATCAGTACTTTTTATACCATTTTGGGGTGTTGGGATGACTTTTTGCTCAGTTTTTATAAACATTTTTGTGGGAGGTGAAGCGACCGAAAAATAGCGAATCAGCCATTTTACCTATTTTTCTATTTTGCCGTTTGCTGTATGGGATAAGTATTTTATATCTTAATAATATGGGTGTTTTTGCATGTTGCAGTGCCCATGATGCTTATTTTTTTAATAGTTTATGGATTTTGATTTGGGGGGGGAAGGGGGATGATTTCAACTTTTATATTTTTGAATTTTTTTTTTTAACTTTTTTTTAACTTTTTTTTTTAAGTCACCATAGGTTACTATAACTAGCAATAATTAGATTGCCATTTGTGTTCTGTGATGGCACTGCTACTGTGTACACAGTGTGTAGTGTGACTGACCAAGGTCAGTATTGACAAGGTTTTGCATGACCGCCATGTCCCATTCAAGCAGCTGATTGGCAAGGGTGCCAAGAGCTGGGACCCCACTAATCTGATACTGATGGCCTGTCCTGTGGATGGGCGATCAATATACTGATCATGGAAAAGCCCTTTAATGATTTTGGACTGTTCTTTTCTCATCCACTTATTCATTTTTTCTAATAAATAATTTTGAAAAGTTGCTTTATAAAGACAGGAAAACAAACACATTTTTCTTACTCCGTGGTGACGATCAAGCAACAAGTGAACCACCACACATGACTTTACTTTTTCAAATAGCACTTTCAAAGGGTAGGGTTCAGAACCAATGCATTCCTCATATGTCTTCTTTCTGAACTTTGTATTCTGATTAGAGGCTTCCCCAAGGAGCTGCATGATTCTCACCTAATTGTTTTAGAGAGTAATCTATGTGAGAAGTATGGACTGTGCTTCCCAATTACAAACACATGGCATCTCCTCATGGGAATACTCTCCAGAGTCTATGTGAAGGTGTCTAAATGCCTCTGTAATGGAATTTCTTTTTATCTTGAAAGGTGTAATGATGGACGATAGCTTCAGGTCACCTTCCCTCATATCCATTTGATGCTTCTATTTTCCAAACTCACCAAATCTTTACTGCACATGTGCAGGAACCTATCATCCAAAAGATAATTCATGCATAGTTTTAGTTTCCTGCCCAATTACCATACACGGACACAGATTATGCGACATTAAGTTATATTTTTAAAAACCATGAAACAACCATGAAATACTGAGCTGAATAGGAGGAAGCACATCGCACAGATGGGAAACCATGCATTGTGAAAGGGCATAAATTCCCCCAGAAAAGTGGTTTCAGTACATAAAGCATGGTGTTCGAACGAGTACTTTATTCAAAATGAAACCAGTAATCCATTTATCCATTATTAAAAAATCCTGCTTCTGTTCCATAGTTAATCTAAATCCACAGTCATGTGCCAGGCAAATGACACTGCTGTTCCGTGATCAGACTAAAGATATAATTTGTCATTGATACTGTCACGGGAGGCCGACGTCGCGCTCCCTCCGCACGGCGTCGCCGGACCTCTCCGCCCCCCTAGAGACGAGCAGTAGGGAATTGAAGTGCTGGTCTGGTCAGCCAGCACTTCATCAGTTAATCTTCTGTTCGGGTTTAGCCATGTGGTGCTGATCACACCACATGGCTACTTTGCATATTGTGTTGACAGTTTGCTCCGCCTCAGGTCATGTGATGCTGGCCACATCACATGATCCTGGGCGGGCTATTTAAAGATGGCAACTGCCTTACTCAGCGCCTGTGATTAGTTCTACCTTTGATCAGTGCTGTGTTACTTTGCTGTATTGGATTTTGCGACATTTGGACTCGGATTTGGACTTTGACTTTTCTCTCGCTTCACCCTTGGTATTTGACGTGACCTCCTGTTTTTGACCCGGCTTGTTTACTCTTCTATTATTGTGTGTTCTGTCCGTGTTTGTCTCTCCCTGTGTTTCCCTTCCCTGCCCTGTGCACTTACGCAGTATAGGGACCGCCGCCAAGTTACGGTGTTGCCACCTAGGGCTTCTACTGTAAGTAGGAAGGGAAAGTGGTGGGGTTCAGGACAGGGACTCAGTATCCCTTGTGTCCCCTGTCGTGACAGAATCACAGGCCGTATCACATGGAGCAGTTGCGAGCGCTCACGGACCAGGTTCAGGGAATGGCTCAAATGATCCAGGACCTGGCCAAGAGGCTCCAACATCAGAAGCAGCTACAAACTGTACCAGTAGTGGCTTCCTCCACTCCTAATCCCATTGTTGAACCCCATGTTAAGTTGCCGGATCGGTTTTTGGGGGATCGAAAAACCTTCCGTTCCTTTAAGGAGAGCGTGAAGTTATATTTCCGTTTACGCCCACACTCCTCGGGTTCCGAGCAGCAGCGGGTAGGGTAGGTAGCGAGGGGGACCGCCATGGGCACCAGGTTCGCCCCCAGTTATGCCAATTTATTTATGGAGGAGTGGGAACAAAATCATATAGCTCCCTACCTGGAGGGGACCTGGTGCTCTGGAAAAGATATATCGACGACGTCCTCTTCGTCTGGAGGGGAACTCAACATGAATTAGAGTTATTCCTGGAAGGAATTAACAATAATTCAATGAATTTAACATTTACATTGAATGTGAGTCAACATCAAGTGGAGTTCCTAGACCTCCAAATTATGGTATGTATTGATAAACTGATCTGCAAATCATACCAAAAATCTGTAAGTAAGAACAGTTTTATATTACATACAAGTTGCCATTTACCTAAATGGCTATTAAATGTCCCGGAGGGACAGTTTAGACGTATCAAACGTAACTGCACCTATGAAGAACATTTTATAATAGAAGCAAATAAAATGAGAGATCAATTCCTGGAGAAAAATTATCCAGTCACTATAGTAGATACAGCATTAAAGAAAGTACAAAAAATGGACAGGAATATGTTCTTTGAGGAGAAGAACAAATACTTAAAACAACAAGGAGAAAAAGAGGAGACTATACGTATTATATTACCATTTAGTGTGGAACATAGGAAGGTAGAAGCAATAATAAATAAGCATTGACATTTCCTACAACAGGATAGATTATTGGCCCCATATATATCATCAATACCAAAAACTACATACACAAAGGCTGATAATTTAGCGATACAAGTTGCACCAACTATAAAATACACAAAAAAACAAAAAGGATCAATACAGGAATGGTGCAAATTAAAGGGGTTCTTCAGATGTGGAACATGTTTATGTTGCAAAAATACTAAATTTCCCCAAAAAACCATCAATATAAAATCTACCCAAAATACATTTAATTTGGAAATATAGGAGTTCCTAACTTGCAGTACAACCAATGATATATGTATAATTGAGTGTAGTTGTGGGAAGCAATATATAGGACGTACTAAGAGGATGCTAAAGAAAAGAATAGCCGAACATATGGCAAATATTAGAAAGGGGTATATGAATCATGCATTATCAAGACATTTTTTGTACTATCATAATAAAGAAGACCCAAGCCAACTGACCTTTTCAGCTTTAGAAAAGATAGAACCCCATTGGCGGGGGGGGGGGGGGGGGGAATCATGTTATGAGAATGTCGAGACAGGAGTCTAGAAGAATTTATGAATTTGCATCCTTAGTACCAAAGGGGTTGAACGTTGAATTTGAGCTGTTCGGCTTTCTGTAAGAATGAAGTTGGGAAATATGGTATTTGGGGAGGGGTCCCCATCCGATGAGATACCGGGTTGTAGGTGTTATATTGCTATCCCGGTTCTCCTTGGAGGGGGACCCAACCCTATGCTTTCCTAGCAGCATCTCCAAATAAATGCATCAACACATTGTAATATATGGTGTAAAACTAGTAACTTGTTATAGATTTCAATAATTGAAAGGCTATATAGAGAACTTGAAATATCAACGCAGCAATACATACTATAAGGTGTATAATTATACAAAAAACGCAAAGAAAGAAAAAAACGCAAGAAAAACGCGTAGAAATCGCAATATGTATAATGAAGGACAATTATCAGGAGAGAACCAGAATTTATTGCATTCTATGCATATAAAATCAATGACATGAGAGAACACGGTATATATGTATAAAAAAGTGGAATAAACAAAATGGCAAAATAATGACTCCATGAGCAAAAGTAATCCAGTGGGGGTTTTTGGTGGTAATCAGGAGGGGTATATATAGTGGATAATATACATGTGTAAAAAGATGGCCACTGAGGAAGAGGTTGGAAGAACCTTGAAACGAGTATGGCAAGAGCGCAAGTTTAATTGAGTATATTATCCACCAAAAACCCAGAGTTTACAAAAGAGATGTACTGGAAGAAAATCAGGATATATGTGATAGATCTATTATATCACAAAACAAACCGTTGGATACGGAGGAAGTCTCGTGGTACTGAATATACCACGTGGGACGCCTTCTCAGCTATTTGAGAAGGCACTGACACTCCTGTGAGCGCCACGGCCTTCTCCCTGCTTACCAAGCACCTTACAGAGTATAGCGGCTGTGATTTGTGTCATGCTCAGCCCCATTGACTTATGTGGGACAGAGCTGTGCCTAGGCCATGTGAGCAATGAACGTGACATCACATAGACCTAGGGAAAGCTGCAAGAAGGCTGCCACGCTACTGTGAGTGCTGCTGCCTTCTAGAACAGCTAATCGTGGGGGTCCCGGGTGTCAGATCCAGATCCAGAGGCTAGGTCATCAGTTATAAAGTCTCGGAAAACCCCTTTAAAGCTGCATTGCAAGTGATGACTATACATGGAGTTTTCATCAAAGACAGCAGGACTTAGCTCAGGAAGGAGAAAATGAATGACTCACTTATAACCTAGCCACAGTGATATCTTTTTAACGTTACACATGTTTGAAAATGACTCTTGTTTTATCAGCATACCATTAAACTGACTGAAAATGTTAGAATTTATTATGTTTATTTGACATAATTGTCCTATTCATCACAAGTTACATTCATCAATGAAACAGACAATTGTAGTGATTACAACTTTGCAGATGTTTGGTGTTTGGTGTTCTTTAAAGGCATTTAGGGGAAATTTCAAAACTTCCTTGAGGTGCAACTGTACAATAATTATCCTATATGAAACTCTGAGATCTACAAGAAAATTTAGACTAGCAATTCATGTTCACAGGTGCATATCCATAAAGCAAACATACAGAAAAATAATAAAAATATGGCTGCACAACATTTCACATGCAAACAATAGAACTAAGGAATGGGGATCATTCTAAATTAAAGTGGTATTATACCTACTAGAAATGAAAATTGAAAAAATAGAAGCTCTTTGCGCACATTTGTGATCAAATTTGTGTCAGCTTAGGTAGGTCCAAGAGTCCAGTCTGTCAAAAATCTGCGCAAAGAGCTTCTATTTTTTCAATTTTCATTTCTAGTAGGTATAATACCACTTTAATTTAGAATGATCCCCATTCCTTAGTTTTATTGTTTGCATGTGAAATGTTGTGCAGCCATATTTTTATTATTTTTTATAACTCTGAGATTTAGTGACTGGCTGGTCATTAAAATAAGGTACTCCAGTTTACTCTTTATTTACCTAAAGGTTTTGGCATGCACCTTTTATAGCTGTCGAGTGTTGACCGAAAGCTTGTTTGGTTAACAATAATTTCTAGGACCCTTCATATACATACACACTTAGCTAAGCTTTCACTTGTTCTCAGTAGGGAGAGGGGAATATGCCGCTGCCAGACATTTCCCATGGTGGTTTATCTCCCATAAGAACGGAGTTCGGAGCTGATTGCAGGATTTTGTATGAAATGGTAAAATGTTGAACCTTTCTGGTATTTTGTGCGTACTATTTCAGCAAGCTTCCAACTCAAGAACTGAAAGGTATCTGTTCTGTAGACCTTCAATTCTCCCTATTCTCTCTCTGCAAAGTAGTAGCCCCCCTGATATGAAATCTTAATTTTCTTGGCAATTTGCTGCATGATATGGCCTTTATGAAAAAAAACAACAATAGTCTTGGTTGGAAAAGTTGTTTTATTAGGTTATATTGACCTGTTCTGCAGGGTACCACCTGAACCTTCCAATTCTTCTTATGCTTTTCCAAAGTCAAGTAGCTAGCCTCATGGTCGAACTTTTTTATCTTCCTGAGAACACACCATGCATTATTCCCTTAAACAAGTTGTACGGGTTCAGAGCTGAACACGGACATACCCGGGATTTCACCCAGGCAGCCTGCCTAACAAGAGCATCGGTAGCATTTCATGCTCCGATGTTCTCCTTTGCCCAGTTCCGCCCAGCAGAGAGCCCGGTGACGTCACCAGCACTGATTGGCGGGCTTCAGCACTGCCCTAGCCAGTAAAACGGCTAGGGCAGCACTAAAGCTGGCCCATCAGAGCCGGTGACGTCACCAAACACACTGCCTTCACCCGGCAGTGTGTATTGGTAAACAAAAGAGCCCTTGCTCTGTGCGATCCAGCGCAGGGCAACAGAGCGCATCGGAGCATGATATGCTCTGATGCTGTTGTCAGGCAGGCTGCCTGGGTGAAATCCTGGGTATGTCCGGGTTCAGCTCTGAACCCAGAAAACCCCTTTAAGTTTTTCAGCGCCGCCGGACCTCTCCGCCCCCCTAGAGACGAGCAGTAGGGAATTGAAGTGCTGGTCTGGTCAGCCAGCACTTCATCAGTTAATTATCTTTTGGGTTTTTAGCCATGTGGTGCTGATCACAACACATGGCTACTTTGCATATTGTTTTGGCAGCAATGCTCCGCCTCAGGTCATGTGATGCTGGCCACATCACACATGATGCTGGGCGTGCTATTTAAAGATGGCAACTGCCTTGACAAGTTGCCTGTTATTGAAGTTCTTTCCTTGCAGTGCTGTGCGTATTTATACTTGTGACCTGCTGTATTATCTGACCTATTGCTTGACCTCGACCTTGCTTTTGCCTCATCCTCGGATCCTGACGTACATTCCTGGTTTGACCTTTGTTTGCCTGACTTTTCGACTATTGTGTCTGTTTGTTTCCGTGTCCGTTTGTTGTTCTCCCTTCCCTGCACCCTCACGTAGCAGAGTAGGGTTTGCCGTCCAGTTGCTCCCCCTGGACCTTTAGCCTTGGGTGTGGCAAATAGGCAGGGACAGAGGTGGGGTTTAGTCAGGGTGCACTTCTCCCCCTTGTTCCTGTCGTGACACCCCCTTCCTCAGATCCTATTTATCTGTGAAGGCAATTTCTTCTTCACATATGTCTGAAGCATTTCTGTTTTTCGATTCATTCTTATTTTTCAAAACTTCAAAAACAACAAAAAACAATAGATAACAAGAGAAATGGTATTTATAGTATGTAAATTATCACGGGTGTGCCAATTTTCTGTCTGAATCCAGATGCTGAGTGCCCTATCTTTTTTTTGCCATGCATGAATCAGATAACTTCTGGCACCTAATATACAGACATTTAAATAAGAAACATTTGTAGTTCTCCATTTTTGTTTAATAGAATTGGTGCCAAAAAAAAAAAGGAATTTGGTACATACCACCTCAATTCTGTATGTAAAGAACTGGACATCTGTCATTCCAGGCCTCATCTGTCTAATTGGAGATCAATACTTAAAGGGTTATTCCCATCTCAGACAAGGGGGACATAATAATCTGTTATGATTTACTGGATGTATCCATTATGGTCCATTCTAAATCATCAGGTTCTATTTTTTTTGTAATAAGTGAATGGAGTCTGTTAGGAATTGTCTACTGGAAATCTAATTTGGCATAGTTGTCATGGTTCTGTTATGAATGGTAGCCACAGTGGTACTGTGCACAGAGCCTTGGTTATTTCCCCTCTGTTTCTGTTGCCCTTGAGTTGCTTGGCTTGGTTGTTGCTTGGCTATGCCACCCTATAAAGAAAATGGGGACATAGGAGATCTATTATGAGTCAGTGGGGGAAAAACCTATTATTAATCAAATGGCCATGACCGATCATAAGGACCATGGAACGGCAAAGACAGCAGGGGGCTCTTTGTGCATGTTAAGGCCCGTTTAAACTGCTCAATTCCTTCCCGACAAACGCCTACTCATCTGTCGAGGAGACTATTGCACTTACATGCAGCCATCAACTCCACAGTATGGGGAGGAGTGATCACTAATGCCATAGCTCATCCCCGTACAAAATCATTGTTTGCCGGCAGCAGAGTGCCATTTTTTCATTGTTGTGTGAGTGTAGCCTTAGATACCTACCATGCAAACAGAAAGCATGCTGCAAAGCTCAACATTAGACAGATACTGTACAAGCCCTTAACATATTAGATCACAAAGATCACACAGAAAGTACTTATGATGTGCACATAAGATGTGCACTACGTACATATTTTAGCATACTGTATGTAGTGCATATGTTACTTACATTTTAGATTCATGCCATGCAGGTGGCACTTGGCTGTCCTCCAGCTATAGAAGCCCGGATGTATTTGCCAACTTTTGCAACTACTATTTATAGGACCTTCCTTTCCTCAGAAAGCACTAAGATGACTAGCTGTGCTTTACTTTGACCTTTGCTTCTCCTTGTAGTTACTACCAGCATAGTTATTGATATTGTAACAGATACATGATAGCACGCTGTATGTGCCAAGTTAAAGGAGTTACCTCACGAAGTTAAACTCTTTTTCACACACTTTTCTTATCTGGAGAACTGTTTTTCCTTTTTATGGGTGGGCAGTAGCTCACATGAGAAAATCTTGCATCTCCCACGATGCATTGCAATTAGCATTTGTTAACCCCTTCCTCCCCTGCATAGAAAAGAATCCCTTAATAGAGCCCCAGAGATACATATGGTATGTAATACCCCAAAGTTTACTTCTCTACTGTCTAGAGTGAGATATAGCTATATATTTAGAAGTAGGGATGAATGAATGAAAGGTGTCTCGACCACTTCACCTGTTCCACTATGAAATGCTTATTCTGGCACTGAGAGGAGAAGAATGGGGCTGGGGTCCTGCTGACCATGTTAGTCTACCACTGAATGCAGGAGAGGGTGGACCAGAAGGATACATAGCAGAGGATGCTACAAAAGAGGAAAATGTAATTTTAATAAAAAAAATGCACTTTCATTGCATGTATTTGTAATTTGAATTACGCTATTCATTGCATTGCAATACTTATCATGGGATAACCCCTTTAATGGAACAGAAGGGAGGTCGACATTTATTTAAATTGATGTTCTGTTTATCTTGGCATTCATTGAAACAGGCAAAAAGGACACAAATGTAGATCCTTAAGATTCCGATCAGATAACTACAGTACTTATATGTATTTGTGTCCAAGGGAAATTTGATGTATGATTTTTAGTCTTTGGAATGAATCAACATCAGAGTACATACACTGTATGGACAAAAGTTTTTATTCTCTCCTATTCTAAATCCATAGGCTTTAATATTGAGTTGCCCCCCTATTTTGCAACTAAAATAGCTTCTACTCTTCTGGGAAGACTTTCTACAAGATTTTGGAGAATGTATGTGAGAATTTTTTCCCATTCATCCTGAAGAGAATTTGTGAAGTCAGAGGCTGATGTTGGACGAGAGGGTCTGGGTCACAATCTTTGTTCTAGTTCATCCCAAAACTGTTCAATGGGGTAGAGATAAAGCTCTGTGTGAGCAAGTCAAGTTCTTCAACACAAAACACACCCACAATAATGCCTTTATTGACCTTGCCATGTGCACTGAGGTACAGTCATGCTTCCTCAAATTTAGAAGAAGAAAATTATCCAAACTGGCTTGGTATGCGGAAGCATTAAGATTTCTTTCACTGGAACTATGGCCTAGGGCAGTGGTCGCAAATGGTTTAGAGGCTGTGTGCCCAAACTGCAACCCAAAACCCACTTATTTATCCCAAAGTGCCAACATGGCAATTTAACCTGAATACCAATATAGTATATCTTCCATGTACCTTATCATTTAGCTATAATAGCCTGCCTACATTCATTGTGCTGCCTGTGCTGTTCATAGCGTACTCTGCGCTAATGAATGGCAAGTCTAAGGCATATTGGTACACCCATAGAGTTTTTCCAGGGCGTGGGTGCCCACAGAGAGTGCTCAGACTGCTGCCCCCAGCACCCGTGCCATAGGTTTGCCACCACTACCCTAGGCCAACCCCAGAAACAACCCCATAGCATATTCCCTCCTCCATCAAACTTTACAGTTGGCACAATGCAGTCTGGCAGATAGCGTTCTCCTGGCATTCACCAAACCTAGACTTGTCCATCAGACTGCCAGATAGAGAAGTGTGATTCATCACTCCACAGAACATTTTTCCACTGCTTCAGAGTCCAGTAGTAACATGCTTTACATCACTCTGATGTTTGGCATTGCACTTTGTGATATAAGCTTGGCCATGGAAAGTCATGCCATAAAGCTCCTGGCACCCAGTGTTGGTGACGTTTATTAACAATGCACCCCAGCACTCGGCGACCCCGCTCCTAAACTTTATGTGGTTTGCCACTTCATTGCTGAGTTGCTGTGGTTCTTAAACACTTCCAGTTTGCAACAATACCGCCCACAGTTGGACTATATAAGAGGGAAGAAGTTCACAAACTGACTTCTTGCAGTGGTGGCATCCTATTATGGTACAATGCTCGAATGAAACACCTCAATTCAATGAGTAATATGTGTGTCCCAATACTTTTGTCTACATAGTGTAGAACTGGAACACAGAGCAGTCATTGATATAGCATAGGCAATGTTTAGTGCTTCACAATCCAGAAAAAAACTATTGAGTTGACATGCAAATTCAGAACTACTCCAATGTACACAATGGTTATGTGATCACCGCTGGGGCTGAGCAGCAACGAACTGGCTGTTTAGTACGGTCCGTGATAGAACACAGCCAGATCAATGACACATATATTAAACTATGAAAACAGGTTGACCGGCTCCTCTGACGAAGAGAAACCACATTCTAAATATCAGATTGGCTGGAATGATCAATCTTCATGGCTCAAGAATAAAACATAGTTCTGTAAATCATGGAAACACACCATTCTGGGCAAACGGAGAGTGGTAACAGCTGCTCCTTTTACAGTAAGAGGCCAGTAAGATTATCCATGGGCTGTTTTAGGTTGTCCGATAATTCTGTCCTCATTTCTCTTATTAAAAAATAGAAATATTGGTTCAGGATCGTGGGTCATGTCCTATGTTGCATCAACTTTAAAAGCCTTGCTAACATGTAAGTCTTGATTTACAGCATGCTGACCCCGTGTATAAGATTCTCTCGTTACGCTGGCTGTTCTTAATGGAAAGGACTTACTCTTAAACAGTTGCTGTATCCCAGGAACAAATTATGTAAGATAGTTTTGGAGCGAGTTACTATAGTTAAACCACAAAGAACTACATTTGCGGCTTGGGTGCTCATACAGAAACAGCAATGGATATACTAAGCAGAGATCGATGTTGACATAAGTTTGGATGACACAACTCCAACTAGGCCTTTGCTGATCCAAAGATATTTTAATAGTCAGTCCATTTTTTTAAAATTTGAACATGAAATCTGTACACCATCTGAGGTGATTTATTTGTAGACCTCAGCTGATTCATGTATGCATATTAAATTCTTTTTAGTAATTTGATTACATATAATTATAGATGTAGCACCTCATAGATAAGTGCATCAGGTTTTCCTGAAATTGAAGGAACATTTTCTTTAGGGCCCTATTATACTTCCCGATGTTTGGACAGGACAAGCGCTAATTGATAATAAACACATTGATTGGTGCTCGTTTTCATCGGCCTATTACACAGGCTGATACAAGGTGAATGTGGGAGGAATAATCGCTACCACAGTCGTTCCTCCATCATTCAGTTCTATTGATTTTCAGCAGTAGATCCCTAATGCTGACGATAATCATGCACCTTTCATTCTGATGAAAGATGCAAGTCAGATAAACAAGTGTTTCCTCATTTATTGACTGATGAGCCAATTATTGGAATTAGCATTCCAGTATATTAGGCCTAAGCAGTAGGTCTGAGGTTATGTGGTCTTACGCTGATTATTAACTCAATGTCAGACCAAGAGCACTGACAGTATATCAGGCGTATATGTACAATCCCTAATGCTCTTCGCCTAATATCACCACTTTGTATTCATGGATTGAGGGGAACTAGATTGTGTAAAACATTATTGTACTGATGAAATGGATTCAGGATAATTACAGAAAAGTTTTTGGAAAGGAATTCAAATCCAGGAGAACTGATAGATACAGAATTTTTGGGTATTAAAAATAAAGGTAGCCAGCAGAAGGTTAAATAGGATGTAGAAAGGAGAAATAAAATTGATGTACTTTTTGTTACAACACATTCTAATTAGTGATGGTAGATTTGTATTTGTCCTGTTTGGACGAATTTTAATCTTTTTTGTGTTTACAGTAAATATATATATATATATATATATATATATATATATATATAATGAGTTACCGATCGCCCGAGATAAGGTTTAACGTATTTACTCCGCTGCGACTAAAGCAGGACACTAGTAAGGCGAAACTACGGGAGTCTCACGCATGTGCCAATACTGTAAGAAGCGGCACATGCCAAACTATGTTAAAGAATGAATCCAAACCCGGCGCAATCCATAATGAATCCGGGTTCAGATTTGTTCTTTCATACTGTTGGTCATGCACTGATACTGTAGTAATGGCGCATGTGCAAAACTCCCATAGCGGCCTTGTTCATTCCGATGCATAGTTAATTTAAAGCATAATTTTAGGGTTTAGAAATTGTAACAGAGTGGTGACAGGAAGGATAGCAGCAATAAATTACATAAGGGGAAGAACTTACAGTTTTCCAGTTAAAATCACTAATTCTTCAGGGGTTAAACACTGAATTTAAAATGAAATGTTTTTTGAAATGAGTGGGAGATTGTCTCTATTGACTCACTATTAGTACGAAATATAGACATCACCAGGAGCACCAACTTTGTTTATGCTGCGCCATTTGTATATCACACTTTATTATTATATTAAATTATTTTATATGTTGCAGTTTTTATGTTATTGGTTTATGCATTCTGGCATTGTTTACTAATTTAGGGGAAGTCAACTATTAGTTTCTGCATTGTGCCAGATAAGCTTTAGGTCCCCTACTATTTTAAAGTACAGACTGACCATCTGTTTAGACTAGATAGACTGTACCCCACTGAGGGTCTAAAGATAGAGAAAGTGCCCCCGGATCAGAGATTGTACAGGGTGGAGAGAAAGAGACTGAGAGGGGACTAGTAAACTGCCTACCCTTCCATACACACATCCTTTGGGAAAATTGTCTAAACCACTTGTAAAAACTGTGCTACATTTCAAAGTGCTTGTGTACATCTACCCTCCTGTAAAGTACAGTGAACTGTTTACACAAACACCGGCCTCATCATTCTGTGCACCAATACCTGCACCACTACAGTCAGTGGCGTAGCTATAGGGGTCGCAGCGGCCTGCAGCCTATCAGAGGCCGGCTCAGGCGGCGTGATGATGTACAGCGCAGGACACAGTCCGGAAGAGGCCTGCATCGCATCGCTGCTGGCTCCATGGAGGTAAGTATTAGTGTTTATTTTTTTTATTGTTGCAATCACGGACCGGAGCTCTATTTGGGGCACTGGGGGCATTTTACTGGCACTGGGGGCATTTTTACTGGCACTGGGGGCATTTTCACTGGCACTGGGGGGATTTTTACTGGCACTGGGGGATTTTACTGGCACTGGGGTCATTTTTCTGGCACTGGGGACATTTTACTGGCACTGGGGTCATTTTTACTGGCACTGGGGGCATTTTACTGGCACTGGGGGCATTTTCACTGGCACTGGGGGGATTTTTACTGGCACTGGGGGCATTTTCACTGGCACTGGGGGCATTTTACTGGCACTGGGGGCATTTTTACTGGCACTGGGGGCATTTTACTGGCACTGGGAGCATTTTTACTGGCACGGGGGGCATTTTACTGGCACTGGGGGCATTTTACTGGCACTGGGGGCATCATTTCTTACTGGCACATGGGGCACTAGGGGCATTTTTACTGGCACATGGGGGCATTTTTACTGGCACATGGGGCATTTTTACTGACACATGGGGGCACTGGGGACATTTTTACTGGCACATGGGGGCATTGTTACTGGCACTGGGGGCATTTGTTACTGGCACTTGGGGGCATTTCTTAAAGGCACGGGAGCACTGGGGGCATTTTTATTGGCACTGGGGGCATTTCTTACTGGCACATAGGGGCATTGCTTACTGGCACATGGGGGCACTGGGGGCATTTCTTACTGGCACTGGGGGCATTTCTTACTGGCACATGGGGGCATTTTTACTTGCACGGGAGCACTGGGGACATGGGGGCACTGGGGGCATTTCTTAATGGCACGGGAGCACTGGGGGGCATTTGTTACTGGCACATGGGGGCACTGGGGGCATTTGTTACTAGCACATGGGGGCACTGGGGCATTTCTTACTGGCACATAATTGGGGGGATTTCTTACTGGCACATAATTTGGGGGGCATCTATGGGTGTGGAGCACTTCTTACTGGCACATTATTGGGGCACTTCTTACTGGCACATTGGAAGCATTATTACTTCTGGGGCACAGTGGGGACATTAGTACTGTGGGGGCACTATTACTAACAAGTGCACTCTGGCAGAGAATTATTAGTTGGGACTTTGGGGAGCACTATTACTGTGGGGGGCACTATTACTGTGGGGAGCACTATTACTGTGGGGGGCACCCTGGCACAGTATCAGCATAGCACAGTTATTTCTGGGGGACGTTATGTTCACACTATTACGGGACACTATTTGCTGGGCGCAGTTATTTTAGGACACTGTGTGCCAATAATTATTGAAGAGCACTATCTGTGTGGTACTAGTGGCACAGTACTGGGGGTGGTAGGATGATTTGTCCAGAAGACGGGAGGTTGATCGAAAAGTAGTAAACTAAGATTTTTTCTGTCAAACTGCAGAGATGAGAAATGGCTGAAAAATGGCGTCTGGTCTGAAAGGAGAAGATGAGGAAAGAGAAGATCTACATCAGAGGAGATGTCACTGGATGTAAGAGGTATGAGGCTCTGTATTATACTGGATGTAAGAGGTATGGGGCGCTGTATTATACTGGATGTACGAGGTATGGGGCGCTGTATTATACTGGATGTACGAGGTATGGGGCGCTGTATTATACTGGATGTACGAAGTATAGGGCGCTGTATTATACTGGATGTAAGAGGTATGGGGCGCTGTATTACACTGGATGTAAGAGGTATGGGGCGCTGTATTAGGCTACATTCACACAAACATTGTGTTTTGCAGTCTACAAATTGCGGATCTGCAAAAAAAGGATGATGTTCCGTATGGCATCGTTTTTTTTTGCAGATCCACTGTAACAATGCCTATCCTTGTCCGCAAAACGGACAAAAATAGGAATGGACATACAGATGCGGACAGCACACAGTGTTCATTGAAGTGAATGGGTTCACATCTGAGCCGCAAAATATGCAGATCGGAAGCTGCAAAAACAACTGTCGTGTGAAAGTAGCCTTACCCTGTATGTTCTGTAGTGATATACGTAATGTTAGGAGGGAAAAGGTTAGGGTGAGAATTTGGCATGGGGGGGGGTTCAATTTTTGACTTGGCCAGCAGAAAAGCTAGGTGCACCAGAGCAGAGGCAAGGGGGGGGGGGCAAGCTGAACTCTTGCACCAGGGCTCATGAGCCTTTAGCTACGCCCCTGACTACAGTATTGCATGGTATCCCACTATAAGAGGGATCTGTCTTTCATCTACAAGACCCCATCTCCATCAAGGGCACCACAACCACCAACAGGCAGGAGCCCCAAAGTCAGGGGCTGAGGGGGAGAAAAGGTGCACCCTTGCCATTCTACAACTACCACAATCATTGCCACTACTGCCACTCCTGTCCTCTTGCTCTCCTCTCTCGGGCATGCTGCATATTTATTTTTGGCATCACAAACAGGATCATTCCTCAGTGCCTTAACTGATAGGTGGTAAAACATTGAACATGTTACACACCAGAAGCAGAGTTTACATTTCTCATTTGAACAGACTACAGTATAAATATATTAACAAAAAATATATAACGATGAACAGTCTTTGTATTCATTAAGGCTGCAAGAAATGGAAAATCATAACGCTCTGCTTATTCCAGATAACATCTGCAGCTAGATGTCGTTGCCTGTGTTCAATTAGTAGTTTAGTTGATTCAATGTATTGGTGTGGTGACTGCTGGTCATTACAGAAAGTATGTGACATTCACCCCACTAGAATGTTTAGCATTCCTTCTGAATTGTCACCTGAATATTTAAATCATGTTGATACGGAAAATCCAAAGCATGCACTTTCCAAACAAACATGATTCATGGGACAGAAGAATGTGATCTTTACTTTTGCTCTCTACACATTTCCCAATTTGCCAAGTTGTGTATATTTTACAGAACTAGAAGTTACAGGCTGCAATCTTCATCACTTTATTTTTAGAACCCTGATGCAATTTGCAACCTGCTCCAGCTCATGTGGGCATATTCCTACCAGTAATACATAGTATATATGACACTACATTTATTACTATATGTGTGGTGTGTATGCTCACTATGTTGCTGTAATCACTATCTCATATGTATCCACACAGCTTCATTCCTGTACTGCTGTCTCCTTCAACAGACTGTGAGGGATCTTCTCTACCTTATGCTTGCAGATACTTATGTTGGGAAGTTTGCGATTCCCCCTCCCCTGCAGTGGGTTATTTCCTTTTTCTGTATACTAATACCCAGCCTGAGTAATTTTTCCCTGAAGATGACCATGTGTTCTCACCTTCCTATATACATTCTAATACAACACATCCTATTACATCTGTCCTCTCTGAAGGTTTGAATACTGTACTCCCTCTCAGCACACTGATCCGCCATGTACAGCATCCTCCTTGGTGCTATCTCTAACACTGAGAGAACGGATGGAATGGTGTGCTTAGGAATGGTGCACTGCAGGAGCATAAGTACAGTCCTATGAGCCCCAGGACAAATTTTGTACGTGGACTGGAATTGTTCACTTTGCCTTTTCTTCCTCATCTGCCTAAGACCAACACAGTTTTCCATGACTCTCAGTAGTTTTATCCTTGTTTAGGCCCTATTCAATGGTAATGTCCACGTTTGTGCCCCCATATGACAGTAATGTCCCCTTTGTGCCCCTATATAATAATAATTCTCCCTTTTAGAGATGAGCGAATCTATTTGCCGATTTGTAGATTCGTATCGAATCTTGGAAATTTTCAGCTGCGAAGCAAATCCGAATTTCTTTGGATTCGCTTCGTATTATTCATAAATCTTCGCAAAATTTTACACGCTAACGATACGTACAATAAGTATGAAACGTAAGAAACGTACGCATTCTGCGTGAGGCGGGACAATGACGATACGCCCCCCCTCCGAACTGGAAAAAACAGCCCAGCCCACCGGGATCTAACTGTTTTGCACGTATAGGGAGTGAAGACTCCTCCCTCAGTACTCCACCCTCCTCTGAAGTCTGAACCAGTTTAGACCAGTGCTGACCTCAGAGCAACAGGCAAGCATCATGGCTAAAAAACAGCTGCGTCCAAATTGGAACGAGATGTATTTTGGAGATGACTTACCTGAACCACCACCCAGGGAACTGTGATTTGGTTTTCCATTGGGAGAGGGTCTGGCTTCCTGCAGGATGATGAGGATGGAAAGGAGTATTTTGTGGGCCGCAGGTCGGTGAAACGGCCATACCTGCCACAACATCGGCATAGCCTGTACGTGGGGTATCAGGTGGCGTACACCCCCATGGCGTCCCTGAAAGGCCCATTTGCGACCGGGGTTACCCTCCTTTCAAAGCCTCTGGTGCCTACAACAGAACCAGAAGTGTGGCCGGATGAACCACCAGGTCCAGGACGCTTGTGCTGCCTGCAGGAGTTCCCAGATGGCGTCCTCCGGTTCAGGGAAAAGCCGCAGCCTCAGCCGGAGCCTCTGATTCATGGATTGCCAGCACCACCACCACCACAGTCCTTACAGCTGGGTCAGCTGACCACGTTATCGTTCCAATCCACGGTGGTCCACCAATACCAGCTGCCGTGGAAGATGAAGCCAGCAGCAGCCGGGGAAGCTGAGGCTTCTTTCCTGGATGCAACCTTTCTGGAACCGCTGCAGCCGGAAGTCCTTACCCCTGCTGTCCCGGCAGGAGCATCCGGAAAAGCGAAAATGGCTGCAGCGTGCGTCACCACCACCTGTTCCCGGTCAACTTTAGGAAGAACAGAGCACTGGAGTTCCACCACCGCAGTGAGCATGGCCTACAAGAGGCAGGAGCGTCCTCTGATGAGCTTCAGCAGCAGCTCGAGCGAAGAGGACTTCAGGTCCCTCATATGAGGAACCCAACTACTGGCAGTGTCAAAGACACTGCAGGAGGACCTATGGGAGCCACACCAGGACTGCACCTGACGGGTTAGATGCTAGTTGGCAGTTGTTTTTGTTTAGTTTGTGTTGCCCCCATTTGACTCTCACCCAGATGGCATGGCTGTCAGGACTCCCCCCATTCTGCAGAAATTTCCCTGTTGCGCCGAAGGTGCGCCTATTTTCCTTTTTACCCCCTTCTCAGGTTATTTGGGAGCCCCCTTTTCCAAAAAGGCTCTCTATTTGCTGCTATTCTCTATTATCCATGTGGATTACACATTACCTGTTTGGATTACAATTAAACCTCACGTGGATTACAATTGAATTTTGGAATATGTGTTCCAGACAGTGTTTTATCATGCCAACTAGGATCCATAAGGAGAGACTCAAACGTATATCTGAGCCTTTTATGCTTGCAAATGTGAAATTGATTGCACTAAAATGTTTGCATACTTATGTCTTTGCTGTATTTTAGCTACACTGTTTTTAATGGTTCAGCACTTTAGCCCATTGTGTGTATTCTTTTTCTGGTACTGCAATGTGTCCTATTATGCACTTATTGTACAGTGTTTTTAGTAAATTATTCACTTATTGATAGCTAGCAGCAGTGAGCACCTTATTTTTCTAGTTCATATGGACTGCCTCTAAAGATTGTACGCCTCGGTTTTTTGTGAGAAGAATTGACGTTTTTATTGGTACCATATTTGGGTACATATGATTTTTTTGATCATTCAGCATTACACTTTATGGGGCAAGGTGACTAAAAAATTGGTTGTTTTAGGACAGTTTTTATTTTATTTTTTTCACAGTGTTCACCTGAGGAATGATATTTTTATATAGCAGGTCGTTACGGACGTGGCAATACCTAATGTATATACTTTTTTAAGTTATTTAAGTTTTACACAATAAAAGCATTTTTGAAACAAAAAAATTATGTTTTGGGGTCTCTATATTCTGAGAGCCATAGTTTTTTTTTTATTTTTTGGGTGATTGTCTTAGGTAGGATCTCATTTTTTTGCGGGATGAGGTGATGGCTTGATTGGTACTATTTTAGGGTGCATATGACTTTTTGATTGCTTAGAATTACACTTTTTGTAATGTACGGTGAGAGAAAATGGCTTTTTTGGCACAGTTTTTATTTAATTTTTTTAAAGTTGTTTATCTGACAGGGTAGATGATATGTTATATTTATAGATATGGTCGTTACGGACGCGGCAATACCTAATATGTGTGGGGGGTTTTCTATGTTTTATTATAAAATCAGGGGAAAGGGGCTTTTTTTTACTTGAAACTTTATTTTTTTTATTTAACACTTTTCTTTTACTTTTTTAACTTTCTTTTTTACTTTTTTTCTGTCCCACTCTGGGACCTCAACTTTTGGGGGTCTGATCCCCTCTGCAATGCATTACAGTACATCTGTGTTGTAATGCATTGCCTGTTAGTGTATTACACTTCCTTAGAAGGCAGCACAGGGACCTGATGGAGATCATCACTTGCCACAAGCACCTTCTATGCCGTGGTCAGCTCTGACCACGGCATAAAATGGGTTAGTCCGCCGGCAGCAGGGGCCCAGGTATCAGTGACTGCCGGGCCCCTGCACTGATGGGACGGGCACTGGAGCGGGAATTGTGAGAAGTCACCTCCCACTATGACGTATATTACCCCATTGGTGGAGAAGGGTTTATTGTCAACAACATTGCTTGGAGCCTAGTAGTAGCCGTATGATTAGCAATACTATTATACTAAAAATACTACATTATCATATAGTATTATCTATTTTCTTAATATTGTTTAATAAAATATCTGAAATGTCTACCCTTGGTTTTAATTTTAAAAAAAAGTTGTCGACTCTGTAGCAAAAATTCTAAAGTTTCCAGGATTTTTCATAGTGTCCACTTAAAGTGCTGTAAGCAAACGTCATAAGCAAAACACAACAACACAACATATGTAACATACCATTTGTGACCCTTACGCAATAAAACACAAGAACACATATCATCCATGACATTTCAACACCTGAGGAAAATCAGTCTTACATAAACCTGCCAAACTGATTTTTTTTATAATGTGATCCATGCATAAAGTGTGGAAAGTCATTTCACTCAGCGTGCTGTACCCAATACTTCATGCTTTACATGAAAAAAAAAAAGATTTACATAAGCACACAAACTGCACACCACCCACGGCAGGACTATAGTCGAGAAGAACCAGCCGGTGGAAAGTGCAGGGGGCATGTGGCTGCTCTGTTACGTTATTGGGCACCAATACTTAAATGTGACTGCAACCTCACATACTTGTGTCACTGAAAATGCACACAAGGTAGCAGTGATATTACTACACAGACAGGTATAAAACGAGGATAATGCACAAAGTAATGTCACAAAACAGGAATGACAAGCACAGTGATGTCTCACTGTAAATTGACAGTGGTCCAGTATTGTTTGGCATGTGCAAATTGTAGTCTCACTTTTCTCTTTTTTATCAGTACCAGGGGCGTGCACAGATCTCATAGAGCCCCATAGCAAAACTTAGTATGGGCACCATGCACCTAGTCACTCCCATGCATAACATACGTAATACCCCAGATTTTGTTTTCAATCAAGTGGAAAAAATTTTAATTAAATACAAATTGTAATGAAAAAAAAGAGTGACTTTCAGCCTCACCCACTTTATCAGACTTTTATGCCGGTCCGGTAAAAGTGGACAGGTGCTTTAAAAATATTTCTCAATGTATGTACACCAGAAAACTGCCAAAAAAACATTGATAAATCTCATTCTTCTCTTCTATTACAAAGCTAGCTGGCGGCCTGCAGCCGCCACTAGGGGGAGCTACCTAATACACGTACCATGGAAGCTGTAATAATCTCTTTGCAGTGAGCTCCCCCTAGTGGCAGCTGCGAGAAAATGCAGTGTTTTCATTCAGGGATGTGAAGTTCTGTGTGCCCCCTCTACCCCCTCCCCCAGGCCCTATAGCTGTCGCATGATCTGCCTCTTTTGCAGGAACGACACTGATTAGTAGATATTCTAGCTCATCTTGTTTCACCAACTGTGTCAGATGCTTTTCTGCATATAACTGTAGCTGTAACACAGTTATTTCCATTGTAGTTGCTTTTCTGCAATTGAGAACCAGTCCACCCATTCTTCTCTGAGCTGTTGTTGGAAGTTTTTTGTATTTGTGCAGTATTGTTAATCTTCCAAATTAATTAAATCACTACGAATGGCACCATGACAGACATATTGGGGGAGATTTATAAAAACTGGTGTAAAGTAGAACTGGCTTAGTTGTCCATAGCAACCAATCAGATTCCACCTTTTATTTTCCAGAGCTCCTTTGGAAAATGAAAGCTGAAATCGGATTGGTTGCTATGGACAACTAAGCCAGTTCTACTTTACAACAGTTTTGATATATCTCCCCATAGATGTCAGTGTTTTATCACTCATGAGTTAAAAATAAGCAAGAGAACTTACTGTATAATCATCGCAGCCTGGGCCTGGAAAAGAGTCACAGCTGCCCAAGAAGAGTCATGTCTTTTATTTGCTCCTGGTCTCCCCAACCACCTGGTGATTGCTAGTTTTCTCCTGGCTAGAACTGGCAATCATCAGCAGTCACTCCTTGATGGCTTGTTTCTCCACCAGTTAACATTATCCAGAGAATTACTGTAGCTCAGGGCACTTAAGGGGGCTATGATATAGTACATGACAATCTCTTTCTAACCAAGCTAGAACCAGGCCTGGGTCCAGAGATCTCCACATTCATTGCTCTGCCAGTTATATCAATCTGGCAGCTCAGGGGATGTGCACTTTCTCAGAGGGCATGTCCTTTCTGCTGCAGCTGCTGGCAGTTGAAGAATGGAGCTGGGCATGCATGTCAAGCAATTTAGAAAAAGAGCAAACAGCTGGTGGTGCTTTCAGTGAGTAACTCAGTGACTATAATACATTTTTAATTACATGCAGATACAAAAAAGTATAACCCCTTTACGTTTAAGTATCATGATCCTCATTTGGGAACAAAGAGTACATGAATTTGTGCCATGTGATTGATTCTCTGGCAGGAATTTGACTATTACAGTTGATCTCTGATAACAGAAGGCAAGAAGAGGAATCTGCCTTCCATTTGTTTCCATTCATATGACCATTGATTTTGAAAAAAAGAGAATTAAAGTTATTTTCCCAGACTTTAATACTAATGATCTAGCTCCGTGGCCTCCTCATTGCTCACCAAGCACAGCGCCGTACATTGTATAGTGGCTGTGCTTGGTATCGCGCTCAACCTCATTCACTTCAATGAGTTTGAGCTGCACCTAGGCCACGTGACTGATGAACGTGACGTCACTGGCCTAGAAAAAGCTGTGAGAAGGCAGCTGCGCTTCTGCAAGCACCGGTGCCTTTTCAAACAGCTGATTGATGGGTGTCAGCCCCCCACCGATCAGATACTGATGACATATCCAGAGGATAGATCATCATTATAAAAGTCTTGGAAAACCCCTTTACCTTGTCAATTTTTGAGGTGGATGCCACTTGGAGTCCGCAGAGGGTTAGTTTGAATGAACAGTTTGAATTGCTAATCTGGGCAGAAATCCAAGCCTCTGATTTCTGCCGCAGATTGCATGGTTGATTTTTCAACATGAACAATCAGCTGTGTGAACATGCCCTAATAATTGACTAACATTTTTAACTTTTTTGATACCTTTTTCATTATTATGTTTAATAAATCGAATCAGTGTTGCATCTTCTGAATAAACAGTTTGTGTTATATGCATTAACATTCAATTATATTAACATGAACTTAAACAGGAAACTCTATGAGAGCTATGCCACGAACATTCCTGTCATGAGTAATTGTTAAATGAGTGGCTATAAAACATTTTCCTATACAAACATGAAGATATTGATATATTATGGTGCATTTGCATCTAAGCCTTGACATGCCATTGTTGATGTAAAGATTCCTGAAAAGTGTGTTATCAGATATGTATTAAGTAAAAAATTTGTGCATGCAAACATATTGCAAATAGGTGAAAAGTGGCAATGTGCTCCGCATCATGTAGTTAGATGCAATGAGTCACATCAGTCTGGTAATGTAGAGGTTAAATGATACAGCATCCTTAAAAGTGTTCCAGCTCTAGTCATATACAGTGGGCGGGAGGCTGTGGATAGAGGGGGTTGCTGCTGCACAAACTTCCTGAAGTTGACAGGACAACGTGGTTTGCTATACAAGGCACTGGCAGCTATCTCACTGAGCAGACACTGCGCAGAGTCATTGAATACCCAGGGATCTCTGAGTATACTCCACAATGATGGGGAAGAACATGATCCTGCTCTTTCTTCTGAGCTGGCCTTTCCTGGCTCTCATAGTACTGGCCACTCACCTGAACATACCTGAGAAACGTCACCACAAGGTGCAGCATGGACGCTGCAGCTACACTTTCCTCCTCCCTGAGACTGATAACTGCCACTCACCCCCTTCTGACTACCAGGTGTCCAACTCCTTACAAAGGGATGCACCTGCCGTGGATGACCAGCAGTGGCCTATCAACAGGATACAGGAACTTGAGAATATCATGGAGAACAACACACAGTGGCTGCTAAAGGTATGAGCTGAATTTATACATTGCTTCTGAATAATTTAATAAGATAAGATTAAGATTTAAGATTGTAATAAGATTTGTACATAGTTTTACTGTAAAATGTGCTATCATTTGGCTCAGATAATTTTATGACTTTGCAAACCATCTTGAGCAGGCTGAAATTGGTTCCCTAGATCGGTGATGGTAACCTCCTTCACTCCAGCTGTGGTAAAACTACAACTCCCAAGATGTACGCTTGCTTGGCTGTTCTCAGAACTCTATAGAAATGAATGGAGCATGCTGGGAGTCGTAGTTTCACCACAGCTGGAGTGCTGGAGGTTAGCCATCACTGCATCATGTTGTTGCTGTGTTCTAGGGAATCCCTGATCAAGATTTCGGGGTTCACACTTCCTTGGAGCCCTGGCAGCAACACATTATCCTTTACCTGCCTGGCAGGACTCCCTGAGCAACACAAGAGAATTCGTTTTCACCACTGGTCTAAAATCACATGCAATGTGCTGGGTCACAAAGATTTGAACTGAGCATTCTCGGCACTGCTGGAAACTTACGGTATTTCTCTAGGTGCATCATGCATGCATTTAAAGAGGACTCGCCACTTCTCCTGACATGTCTGTTTTAGTAACTACCTGCATTCCCATTATAACAATTCTGGAACATATAACTCTATGTTGTGCAATTCCTATATTATGCCTACTAGAGGTTTATGATTGAATTACCAGCAGTCTGCAATAGAGTACATCTGGGTGTTACCAGCTGGGAATGTGTCCCTGCACAGTCTGACACTGGCAGTACTGATTGGATATTGTCAGACTGTGCAAGGACACCAGTTTCCCCCCTCCCCAGATAGGCCTTTATTGGCAATTCTTTCATAAACTTCTAGCAGGAATAATAGATGAATGGCACAACATAAAGGTACATGACAAGATGCCCCAGGCTTATTTTTACACAGGGAATGCAAGTAATAATTAATGCAGACATTTTAGTAGAGGTGACAGGTCCTCTTTAGGAGGTGCCTGGTCAAGCCCCCCTATCAATACATTATACAAATTAATGTATTGGAGCTGTCTCAGCTGATCAGATACTGGTGACTTCCTGTTTATGGAGAAATGTGGAGAGATTTGGGAGATATCATATGGATGACCAGGTTTATAGTTATGTACCATGTGCTCAATATACAAGTTACCAAAACAGAATGTAAAACATTTCTAAATAAGTGTTTTCTAAGATCAACCATTTGGCTTTTTAATTTCTATATTCAAAATCACATGTAAAAGCTAAAACGTATGCATGCTGTATGTGATTGTTATTTGAAACCTTTTTGGAATTTTTTCCAATACTTGTTTCTTAAAAAACAAAAAAAAGTCTGCCTATAGGGTACATAATTAGTACAATTGTAGTGCTATTCAGAGCCAGACCAGTATCCGCCAGTCTAAAAACACTTATAATGGTAACCATGTACAGAATGACGCAGCTCAGCTCTGATCACAAGGTACATCACTAAGGACTTCCGTTGGACCATGAGTTATCGATATTTAGTTTTTCCTCCTATGCTTTGTAATACCTTTATTATTCACAGTGGGGGTAAATTTTCATATATTTTACTTGATTAGACAACATGGCACACAACAGTCCGCTGTAACTCTACATACGTTTTTTTACATCTACATAGAATCTAAATTAGAGGTTTAAATAAGGTTTTTTTTAAATACCCCTCACCCAGTGAGACCTGCTAGGGGAAGTATACTTACCTGCTGATCGGTGCTTGGTTCTGGCTTGTGGTTCCACCACTACTTGGGGACATGTCACCGATGAGGCCAGTTATTGGCTGCAGCTGTGCTCGTTACCCTGTCTGTGCTAGAAGTTTACTTGTGGGGACTGAAGTGCAGGGAAAACAGAGGTGGACTCACAGAGTCGGAGTGAGCGCCCTGGGAGCAGGCAAGTATGGTTCTTTCGACAGGCCCTGCTGAGTGGCGACAACCTTTTTAAGCAGCTATTTTGTATCAGTACTGTCAATGAATAGTAACTCTCCTTACAGGCATGTCATTGTTGTCTGAAGGCTGCTGACAGATGTTTAACTGCTGTTTTCTTCTGAGATGAGCAGCACTAGACACTAGACGTCACTACTGACATCAATATGCTCAGATGGCACCTGTCATTGTTGGTTGTAGCTCTATTAGCCTACAAATAACAATATGTGTCAAATTATATCAAAATACTTATACTAAGGCAACCAATTATGAACAAAAAATCTTTATCTGGTAATAAACAAAATATAAAATAAGTGAAACAAATATGTTTCATTTTCGGTGATATAGCATAGGATAGCAGTTAGCTTTAACCTTAAAGAGGTTCTCTGAGATTTAAAATGGCTTCCAACAACCTCTCCTAGAATGTGAGCAGTACTGGTTGCCCCAACTTGCAGAGATGCTAGGAGGTGAGGACTTCACTACACTCTATGCTCTGCCACTTGCATATACTACATATTGGTGAGTTTTCCTGTCAGGCTGCTCAGCCATCATGGCATATCATAGACAGGATTGCAGAGGTGGCAACCAGGTGCTGCTCACATTCTAGGATGGGTTGCATGTGGCCATTTTAAATCTTAGCTGGAGAAATTTGTCTCCTGCTTACATGCACAGTCAAGTAAGGTGTATTGTTCTCAGCACAGTGCACATGCGCCCAATGTTGCTGGAGAAGAGTTCCAGACTGCCAGGTAAATTTGAGTATTTCAGCTTATACCTATGGTGACCAACAGATATATCTGCTATCCTGATCCTATCCTTTTATATATCCCAAGATAAGTGCCACCAGAGTTGACATCTTATCCCTACTACTAAACCCACCATAGAAATGATGTGCCTATTCAGCCAGCCAGAATGAGTATGTCTAATAGGCTGAAAAACTGTTCTGTTGTTAGGCTCTCTTTGTTTCCTATATAACCTACTTACTAGTATACATACACCCTCCAGTCCTTTTCATACAGCCTAGAAGTAACATACAACCCTCGCAGATACTCATAAATAATAATAGTTTAACTTATAGAGGTGACAAAGCAAATATACATTACACATACCTCCCAAGTGTCCCGCTTTTGGAGGGACAGTCCCTCTTTTTGACCCAAGTCCCTCTGTCCCTCTTTTATCCTTAAATGTCCCTCTTTTTGACCTGGAGGATTAATGCATAAATGTGCATTAATAAATTTACTAAATTGCTCCTTACTAAAGTGTCTGTATGGTTTCTACCTATAAATAAGACCAGAACTTCATTATTTGGTACAATTTGGACCTTAACCCCTTCACGCTATATGACGAGTATACTCGTCATGGAGCACTGCTATTTAACGCTCCATGACTAGTTTACTCGTCATTACATTAAACTGTCACCATGTCTGCTGACATGGTGACAGTGCTGAGACCCCGGCTGTTACTTACAGCCAGGGGTCTCAGCTTACCAGCCCGGGACCAATGGGGGCGGTCCCGGGCTAGCAATCGCTGTGATTGGCTAGTCTATACAGACTAGCCAATCACAGCGATGCAATGCTTTTTAATGTAAAAAAAAAAAATTAATAATAATTTTTTCAAAATGTATATTCTATATACACCTCCCCACCCCAGATCGCTATTTGTAGCCATTTTTCAGGGGGGTGGGGGGGGGTGTAATGTGCAGTGGGCGGGCGGTATGGCGGAGGCATCGCCGCCACATTGATTTTCAGGATGGCCGAGCGGGTGAAGCAGAGTATCAGCATACAGCTGATACTCTGCTTCAAACTGCTGACTTTTGTGCTGGCGCCGATGTCAGCAGTTTAACCCCTTCCATGCCACGGTCCGTAGGGACCGCGGCATGGAAAGGGTTAACAGCAGGGAGGGAGCTCCCTCCCTCTCCCATCGGCGCTGCGGTGCGCTGGCAGCGCCGATGGTGTGGGCTAAAGAGGGGGAGGAAGCTCCCTCCCCCTTCCATAGGGACGCTGTTCTGCTCTGGCAGCGTCCCGATGGTTACCATGGCAACCAGACGCTTTCAGAAGCGTCTGCTTGCCATGGTGTAAGCTAAGCCTCATCAGGCTCCTGCTAAAGGCAGGAGCCTGACAAGGCTTAGCAAGAATGAAAATACACTGCAGTACACTATACAGTGTACTGTAGTGTATTATAGAACAATCAGACCCACTGGTTCTTCAAGAACCAAGTGGGTCTGAGTCTAAAAAAGTGTAAAAAAAAAAAAAAAAAAAAAGTTAAAAAAAAGTTTTAAAAAAATCCTATTTTTCCCCCCAAAACTCAAATTTAAAATTAGTAAAAAAAGAAAAAAAATACCCCAATCATGTTAGGTATCGCCACGTTCGTAACAACCTGCTCTACAAAAATATCACATGCCCTGACCCCTCAGGTGAACACCGTAAAAAAAATAAAATAAAAACAGTGTCAAAAAAGCCATTTTTTGTCACTTAACATCACAAAAAGTGCAATACCACGCGATCAAAAAGACGTATGCCCCTTAAATAGTACCAATCTAACTGTTACCTCTTCCCGCAAAAAATGAGCCCCTACCTGAGACAATTGCCCAAAAATAAAAAAACTACAGCTCTCACACTATGGAGAGACTAAAACATGATTTGTTTGTTTAAAAAATGATATTATCGTGTAAAACTTAAATAAATAAAAAAAACTATACATGTTAGGTATCACCACATCCGTAACAATCTGCTCTACAAAAATATCACATGAGTTAACCCCTCAGGTGAACACAGTAAAAAAATAAAATAAAAACAGGGTAAAAAAGCCATTTTTGTCACTTTACGTCACAAAAATTTTAATAGCAAGCGATCAAAAAGGCGTAAGGCCCTCAAAATAGTACCAATCTAACCGTCACCTCTTCCCGCATAAAATGAGCCCCTACCTGAGACAATTGCCCAAAAAATAAAAAAACTACAGCTCTCAGACATTGGACAGATTAAAACATGATTTTTTGTTACAAAAATGATATTATTGTGTAAAACTTAAATAAATAAAAAAAACTATACATGTTAGGTATCGCCACGTCCGTAACAACCTGCTCTACAACAATATCACAGGATTTAACCCCTCAGGTGAACACAGTAAAAAAATAAAAATAAAAACTGAGCCAGAACAGCCATTTTTGGTTACCTTGCCTAACAAAAAGTGTAATATAAAGCGATCAAAAATCATATGTAACCCAAAATAATATCAATAACACTGTCACCTTATCCCTTAGTTTCCAAAATATGGGCACTTTTTGGTTGTTTCTACTGTAGGGGTGCATCAGGGGGGCCTCAAATGGGACATGGAGTCTGAAAACCAGTCCAGCAAAATTTGCCCTCCAAAAACCATTTGGCGCACCTTTCCTTCTGTGCCCTGCTGTGCGCCCATACAGTAGTTTACAATCACATGTGGGGTGTTTCTGTAAATCGCAGAATCAGTGTAATAGTTTTTTAGTTTTGTTTGGCTATTAACCCTTGATGTGTTACAGGAAAAAATGGATTAAAATGGAAAATCTGCCAAAAAAGTGAAATTTAGAAATGTCATCTCCATTTTCCTTTAAATCTTGTGGAAGACATAAAGGGTTAACAAAGTTAGTAAAATTAGTTTTGAAAACCTTGAGGGGTGTAGTTTCTAAAATGGGGTCATTTATGGTGGTTTCTATTATGTTAACCCCACAAAGTGACTTCAGAACTGATCTGGTGCTTAAAAAAAAATGGTTTTGGAAAATTTCTTAAAAATTTTAAGAATTACTTCTAAAATTCTAAGCCTTCTAACGTCCCCAAAAAATAAAATTATATCTACAAAATGATGGTAACATAAAGTAGACATATGGGAAATGTAAAGTAATAACTATTTTGTGAGAAATCACAATGTGCCTTAAAAGCAGAGAAATTCAAAGTTTGAAATTACAATTTTTTCCAAATTTTCTGTAAATTTAGGATTTTTAATAAATAAAGGTGATTTATATTGACTCAAATTTACCACTGTCATGGAGTACAACGTGTCACGAGAAAACAATCTCAGAACGGCTTGGATAAGTAAAAGTGTTTCAAAGCTATTACCACATAAAGTGACACATGTCATATTTCCAAAATTTGGCCTGGTCCTTAAGGTGAAAAATGGCTATGTCATGAAGGGGTTAAAATATCTATAATCTGATGATTTATGTGCTAATATCTATATGGACATAAACGCAAGAAAATAATTGCCGCAGGGGCTCTAGTAATTATGCTTTGGGCGGAGTTAGAGGCGTGGCCTAGTATGAAATAAACTGCCGTGATGCACACCGCACATATTGTGCCTCTACAATTTTCAAAAGTTGGGAGGTATGATTACATAAAGATACAAAAACAAGACATTATATAGAGGACACCACCACACACCTGCCCTGCCTGGATACTCTGCAAAAGTGTCCAATAATGTGTAAGTATGTGTGTGTGTGTGTGTGTGTGTGTGTGTATATATATATATATATATATATATATATACAGTACAGACCAAAAGTTTGGACACACCTTCTCATTCAAAGAGTTTTCTGTATTTTCATGACTATGAAAATTGTAGATTCACACTGAAGGCATCAAAACTATGAATTAACAAATTATATACTTAACAAAAAAGTGTGAAACAACTGAAAATATGTCTTATATTTTAGGTTCTTCAAAGTAGCCACCTTTTGCTTTGATTACTGCTTTGCACACTCTTGGCATTCTCTTGATGAACTTCAAGAGGTAGTCACCTGAAATGGTATTCCAACAGTCTTGAAGGAGTTCCCAGAGATGCTTAGCACTTGTTGGCCCTTTTGCCTTCACTCTGCGGTCCAGCTCACCCCAAACCATCTCGATTGGGTTCAGGTCTGGTGACTGTGGAGGCCAGGTCATCTGGCGTAGCACCCCATCACTCTCCTTCTTGGCCAAATAGCCCTTACACAGCCTGGAGGTGTGTTTGGGGTCATTGTCCTGTTGATAAATAAATGATGGTCCAACTAAACGCAAACCGGATGGAATAGCATGCTGCTGTAAGATGCTGTGGTAGCCATGCTGGTTCAGTATGCCTTCAATTTTGAATAAATCACCAACAGTGTCACCAGAAAAGCACCCCCACACCATCACACCTCCTCCTCCATGCTTCACGGTGGGAACCAGACAACCAACCAACCAACAGTCCATCCGTTCACCTTTTCTGCGTCGCACAAAGGCATGGTGGTTGGAACCAAAGATCTCAAATTTGGACTCATCAGACCAAAGCACAGATTTCCACTGGTCTAATGTCCATTCATTGTGTTCTTTAGCCCAAACAAGTCTCTTCTGCTTGTTGCCTGTCCTTAGCAGTGGTTTTCTAGCAGCTATTTCACCATGAAGGCCTGCTGCACACAGTCTCCTCTTAACAGTTGTTGTAGAGATGTGTCTGCTGCTAGAACTCTGTGTGGCATTGACCTGGTCTCTAATCTGAGCTGCTGTTAACCTGCGATTTCTGAGGCTGGTGACTCAGATGAACTTATCCTCCGCAGCAGAGGTGACTCTTGGTCTTCCTTTCCTGGGGTGGTCCTCATGTGAGCCAGTTTCTTTGTAGCGCTTGATGGTTTTTGCGACTGCACTTGGGGACACTTTCAAAGTTTTCCCAATTTTTCGGACTGACTGACCTTAATTTCTTGCCATAATACAAATTCTAACAGTCTATTCAGTAGGACTATCAGCTGTGTATCCACCTGACTTCTGCCCAACACAACTCATGGTCCCAACCCCATTTATAAGGCAAGAAATCCCACTTGTTAAACTTGACAGGGCACACCTGTGAAGTGAAAACCATTTCAGGTGACTACCTCTTGAAGCTCATCAAGAGAATGCCAAGAGTGTGCAAAGCAGTAATCAAAGCAAAAGGTGGCTACTTTGAAGAACCTAGAATATAAGACATACTTTCAGTTGTTTCATACTTTTTTGTTACGTATATAATTCCACATGTGTTAATTCATAGTTTTGATGCCTTCAGTGTGAATCTACAATTTTCATAGTCATGAAAATACAGAAAACTCTTTGAATGAGAAGGTGTGTCCAAACTTTTGGTCTGTACTGTATATCTTAATATTATAAAAATGAGTTTCTGTCTGTCTGTCTGTCCGTCTGTCTGTTCTCTATGCGCGACCAAACTACTGGACTGATTTTCACCAAATTTGGCATACAGGTACATCAGGTGTCCGGGAAGGTTTTATACCAGGTCTTATCTCTCTAGGATGTACCGTTCCTGAGATATTCCCAAAATATGATCTCCATTAGCCAATATTAGCCTGGGAGCTTTGGTTTTAAACCCCAACTGCCATTCTCTGCACAGACACACACAGGGAGGGCAGGTTTCCATAACAACACAGCCAGGTAATTAGCAGCCAGCTGAGGAGCTCAGGTAATAACAACCCAGCCGTTTCTATTCACTGACACTGTTAAAGGTATTCCGGTTACCATAAATATAACTTATGTTTTAGACTAATTTTCAGGGCTGTGGAGTCGGAGTCGTGGAGTTGGAGTCGGAGCCGGTGACCATTTTGGTGGAGTCGGAGTTGGAGTCGGTATAAAATGGACAGACTCTGATTTTCATAAGAATCTGGGCACATGATAAAATGTCCTAGAAATGTCAGTTCTATTCCTGAACTAAGGATCTAGGCTTTTAGTTGAGATGACTGTGTGCTGCCCTTCATGTAGATGCTTAGAAGTGAAACTCCTTTGCTACAGATCAGAGGAAAAGGGCACTGGGAAGAAATGGCTGTACTAATCTCAGATCTGCTGGAGAAAACAGGATTAAAGGGGTTTTCTCACTAGTTACAAAGATTAGCTTTCAACATAAAAGGACAGTTAAAAGAAGACATTTTCTAAATACAGTGGTCAGTAGATTTTACTTTAGTCATGAACTATAGACAGTTCAGCAGGTCTCTTACTGTACACAGGTTTCTATGGTAACCTGTAGACCAGAAAGACTTATCTGATTGGCTGAGAGCAGGAGTGACCTCAGTAAGCAAAATTTGTTGAGGACTGAGAAGGATGGCTTTACCTTTAATTGTGTTAGAGATCACAACCTCCTGCTCTGTCAGAGTAAGTTAACCCCTTAGTGACCACCCATACGCCTTTTTACGGCGGTCACTAAGGGGCCTTAGGCTGGGCCGCCGCTTTTTCATGGCGGCCCAATCTAAGCGCTGCACGGGTCTCCCATCGGCACCCTGCAAAAGCGATCGCAGGGTGCCGATGTGTGGGAAGGCTGGCAGGGGTCTGATCTAGGCCCCAGACCAGCCTTGAGTAGATACCAGCAGGCTGCGCCTCTCTGGCGCCACCTGCTGGTCAAATTCTGAATAGCATTGTCATTAAAATGCAATGCACTATAGGGATAATGCATTGCATTTTAAAGGCAATCAGAATATTGATTGTTAATAGTCCCACAAAGGGACTATAAGTGGTAAAAAAAAGTAAAAAAAAAAAAACACATTTATTCTATTAAAAAAATCCAATAAAAAATAAAAAATATTATTTTTTTTCCATTGAAAATACGCTTTTCAATGAAAAAAAATGCAAAAAAAAAATCTCCCCCATATGTTTGGTATTGCCACGTCCGTAACGACCCGGACTACATAAATATCACAAAAATGAGCCCCTACGGTAAACACAATAAAAAAAAATTAAAAAAAAACAAGACAGAATTGCTAATTTATTCTTAGTTGCCACCGAAAAAACGTACTAACAAGCGATCAAAAAGCGTCATTTACTAAAAAAGGATACCAATGAAAAATACAAGTTGTCCCGCAAAAATTAAGCCCCCACACAACTCCATAGAAAGAAAAATAAAAAAAATAATGTTCTTGGGAATCAGCGATGCAAAAACTTTTTTTTCTTAAAAAAAAAGGATTTTATTGCAAAAAAGTAGTAAAACGCAAAAAAAACTATATGTATTTGGTATCATTGTAATCGTATTGACCCAGAGAATAAATATATGTTGTAATTTATACCGAAAAATGATCGCCGTAAAATTTATAACGTAAAAACGCAGTGGTGGTATTGCAGTTTTTCCCATTTCCCTCCCAGAAAGAGTTAATAAAAGTTAATCTGAAAGTTATGTGTACCCCAAAATGGCACCATTAAAAACTACAACTTGTCCCGTAAAAAATAAGCCCTCATACATCTATATAGATGGAAAAATGAAAAAGTTATAGCTCTTGGAACACGACGATGAAAAAAGAAAAAAAAACGCTTGGTCACTAAGGCCAAAAACAGGCTGGTCACTAAGGGGTTAATATATGCTAATAACTGCTGGAGACCCCCCCCCACAGCCTGAGGAGACATAGTAAGAGCAAACTGTCTGTCAGCCAGTGAATCAATGTGCTGAGAAAACCCTTTTAAGGCAAGTGCTTCTTAGTATATCTAAACTTTCAATAAACTGTGCATAAATCACTTGTCCATGTTCTCTCTGCTTTATATTTTAGTTTGCATTTCCTCTGATGTAAAACACCTTGGGCCTTATGTATGAAAACTGTCTAGGTCTAGAAGTTTCTTTGTTGCCCATAGAAACCAATCAGAGCTCCTCTTTCATTTCATATAGTGCTTTGGAGAAATGAAAGGGGAGCTCTGATTGGTTGCTATGGACAACAAAGAAAGTCTTAGACCTAGTCAGTTTTCATACATCAGACCCTTAGTGAGCTGTACCCAGAGAAGCCTGATACTGAAAGTTCAGAGTAAAGATATCTAGTAAAACATAAATTACAAACTCTTTTTGTCATGACACATCTCTACTATTGATTTATGCAAAGTTTGTTTAAAGTTATCACTTAAACATGCTCCATGTTTGAGGGAGTCGGAATCGGATTGGGAGTCGGAGTCAGGGGAAATTGAGGAGTCGGAGTCGGGGCTTTGGCTTACCAACTCCACAGCCCTGCTAATTTTAGACTAAGACAGTTCAGTAGTAATAAAAGATGTTTTCTTCCACTGCTACCCATTACGTGGCCTCATAAATAAGCATGGTATTGACCTTTAATTCAGGCGACCTTAAAAGAAGTACTTAGAAACCCCCGCCCCAGGTCTCACTAAGCCACACCCCTGACTCCGTCAGGCCACACCCCCTCCTACTCCGCAGCCAACAGGGATTGAAAAAAATGAAGGTAAAAATCAACTTCTGTCAGCTGCAGGGATGGGTGGGAGGTTGACTTTCTTTCTGCAACGACACATAGAAACATTAAATTAAATAGATTAAATACACCCGTGCGAAGCGTCTTACTAAGTCACGCCCCCAACTCTGTCAGGCCACGCCCCTCCCACTCCGCAGCCAACGGGATTGAAAAAATGAAGGTAAAAATCAACTTTTGTCAGCTGCAGGGGTGGGAGGGTGAATTTCTCTCTGCAACGACACACAGAAACATTAGATGAAATAGACTAATTTTAGACTACGACCTTTCAGTAGTGATAAAAGATGTTTTCTTCCACTGCTACCCATTGAGTGTCCTCATAAATTACCATGGTATCGACCTTTAATTCAGACCACCCTCAAAAGAAAGACTTAAAAGCAATCCACCCAAGGTCCCGTTAAACCACGCCCCCGGTCAGGTCACGCCCACTCCCACTCCGCAGCCAATGGGGATTGAAAAAAATGAAGGTAAAAATCAACTTATGTTAGCTGCAATAACTTTCTCTCTGCAATGACACACAGAAACATTAGATGAAATAGACTAATATTAGACTACGACCGTTCAGTAGTAATGAAAGATGTTTTCCTCCACTGCTATATATGATAGGGCCCCATAGTGCTCCTCCTCCTCCTCCATAGTGCCCCCCATGTGTGCCGGTATATATATATTTAGGGCCCCCCATATTGCTCCTCCCCCTCCATAGTGCTCCCCATTTGTGCCAGTACATATAGGGGCCCCCCCATAGTGCTCCTCCTCCTCCTCCAAACCCCCCCATGTGTGCCGGTATATATATAGGGCCCCCCATAGTGCTCCTCCTCCTCCATAGTGCCCCCCATGTGTGCCGGTATGTATGTATATATATATATATATATATAGTCCCCCATATTGCTCCTCCCCTTCATAGTACTCCCCATGTGTGCCAGTACATATAGGCCCCCCCCCCATAGTACCCCTGTGTGAGCCAGATAGTTCAGTAAATGAAAACAATAAACACTAATACTTACCTCCTTGCCTCTGTCAGCGATGCGATGCAGGCCTCTTCTGGCCTGTGTCCCGCGCTGTATGGCTCAGGTGGCACTGGGCCTGCAGCCTATCAGAGGAACGGGCAGGGAGGAAGCCCTCCCGTGCTCCGCAGCACAGGCATCTGTATCGCTGTCCTGAGGATGGTGATACAGATGATTATAGAGAGATGAGCGCTTCCACAATGGAAACGCTCATCTCTCCCTGCCCTGCTGCCGGTAAGAAAGGGCCCCCTCCGGCCCTGGGCCCCTGTACAACCGAACCGACTGCACAGGCGGTCTGTCCGCCCATGTAGATATACTTATGCATAAAAAGCATATATATATATATAATCTACACACCTTTAACACATGCAGGCCAGAGAATCCACAGACCCATGTGTAAAAAGGATACAACTACGGACTACAAATATGTATACGTACACATACGTAAAGTCTACTGTGATATTATATTTATATATGCAGAAAGCACATACGCGATCTAACTTTGCTAGTTCTTGACGTGAGCTTCTGGCATGAATTAAATGGGTTGTCCAAGTTATGGAAAAAAAATATATAGCACTGTAAATCTGATGGGTAGCAATATATAACTAAGTTCACCAAGTTTTAGGCAAAAAAAAATCTATATTTCCTCATTTCCCTGGTTCTCTTCTGGCCTTTGTTTACATGCAGTAATAACAATCTCTGACCCTCCCCCCTTCTCTGCAAAGGCTGTGAATACAAGTGCTGTGAGTGACATGTCTGTCTGCTGGGATACTCAGCAGCATGTTGTATGTGTAGGACTACAAGTCCCAGCTGTACAATGACACTGCTGATAAACACAGGAAATTCTCCCTACCTGTTCTTGTACAATACAATTCCTCTATAGCTCCTTGCCCAGCATTTGTCTCCTCTCACTGCTGCAGCTACTATTTGTTATAAAGCCTTGAGCCCTCAGTGTGTTCTGGCTGAAGGGGTTAATGTTTTATCTGAAAGAATCCAGGGAGAGAGAAGATAGCAGGAGCCCGGCAAAGAAAGGGGGCGTGGCCAGTGACGTTTACAGACTCTTATCTGAACTCTGAGGCTTGTACACGAAACATCACAGACCAGGGAGATAAGCTGACATCACAGGTCATGTAACCCTCAGTCAACTCTGAGAAACCAGCAGCTTTAGAAACACAAAGTATATGGGAAAGTTGTTATACCCGACAAGTTAGTAACATATAAAGAACAAAAAAATAACTCGGACAACCCCTTTAAGAAAGAAATCAACGACACCTAGGAGGCTGCCTTAGATTTTAGTCTGTCGTACAGCCAGTGCGAGGATGCGCCAAATCTATGAGAGTTCTGTGTTTCTGCATAAATTTAGTGCATCCTCCAGCTGCGGAGGGAGAATTGAGGCTGTCTTGATAAATGTCACCCTAAAAGTTTTGCTGAATCTGTTTCTGTATTTTTCGCTTTATAAGACTCACCTGATCAGACCACAGATCAGATTCCCATATCAGACCTCAGATCAGACCCCCATATCAGCTCCTCAGATCAGACCTCCACATAAGATCCTCAGATCAGACCCCCAGATCAGACCCCCATCAGAGCTAAAATAAACTTACCTCTCCTGCTCCACCGCCATTCTGCAAATCAGGCAGTATCTCCTGCACTCACTGTTCCCTGGTCTTCTCCGGGCACCCACTGCACCGTGATCTAAATGCTGATGCTGTACGCAGTTGCTTTATTAGATACATGACCATTTTGCCCCCACTTTTGGGGGAAGAAAATGTGCCTCTTATAAAGCAAAAAATATGCCATATATCAATCTGCTCAGCTTCTCCTTCTCTATAACATGCTGCCAGCAGGTAGACTGCATATACAATGGGAAAGGTTCCATTAACCAAGAACAAGAGAAAGACAATAAAATACTAATGCAGACAGATTCTAAGCTCCTTACATGTTTTTCTCCAAAACAAAAACACTTTGCATATTTTGAAGAAATACAAACTATGACCTCAGTTTTACTATGTGTGGGTAAATTATTACTGTAGAGTTAAGATGCTTTTGAAGTGTGCAGTGGATTGGAGTGTGCAGTGGAGCCGGCTTCAGGTCTTTTTTGTTGTTTTTTTGGCCAGGGCGAGTAACTTTCAGTTATTGGATTTCAGCTGCCTGTCTTCAAAATTGTTTTCTGCTGTTGAATTTGTTGGTGTCTTGTAAATGCAGCTCTACAATATATCATGCTTCCTGACAAATAGTAAAGTGTGGTGATTGTGACACATCCATAAAGCCAAAAGGGAAAGTACTGTAACGGTTATATGGAACTAAAAGAATGTGCTCTAGGATTAATAGGATTCATGTTTCTGGGAGATTCCTTAAAGGGATTCTGTCTGCAGTTTTATGCCACCCTAACTTTTCTATCCTAACAGCTCCAGAACATGCCGATGAGTCCTGATATTCATGAGCTCCCGGCTCTGTCCAGCCCCTGTCCTCTGATTGTTTTTCCCAACAGAGATGGACAACAGAGGTGGGCAGGGCCACTCTTGCGCATGGACTGTACCTGATATTGCAGCATCTTCATGATGACTGAACCATATTTAGTTCAGGATGTAGCTTACATTCTGTTTTATTCTTATCTGTTACATATTTTGGAGGGAACAATGGACATTAGAATATCCTTATTAAAAACTAGTATACATAAATACCCTACTCATAGATGACAGATGCTTATTATTAAGAACAATCTGCTTTTATTAAAGAAGTTGATTGATTACATGTCATATTGATTTGATAGATGATAAAAAAAATTATATTTACCATTTAGATGCTATTAAAATGATCTAGTGAACAGTTTTAACATTTACTTACATGGTCTAGCACCAACTGGTGTTCAAAATGTATAGCAATGTGCAAGTCTATCTACTAAGCTGTGTGCTGCCGGTCACACATGGTCAGTCACTCTCCACACAATGACCCTCTAGCTAGTAGAAATAGCCAGGGAAGAGAGCCATGTTTATTAGCTCCTTTGCCAAATCCATATATCTTCTGTATAAAATATAACTATTTAATTCAGGTTCACAAGGTTAAGTTGGGCTTCACATATGTTTTCAAAACCTTGCGCTGTTGACTACAAAGAATAATTGTCTGTACATTGTGTTTTTGCATCAGGAATGGTTTTAATACATCTTGTATTTCTGGTCATATGTCAAGAGGTTAACATTCTCCTAATGGTCTATATATTTATCTTACTAAGGAGAAAAGAGAGTGAGGCTCAAGCCTACAGTCAAAAATAAGCCGTCTGGGGGAGGCAGAATTTTTAACACATTTTTGGGCTGTAATGTGCTGCTTGGCACAAATTACCCCAAAATAAGTACCCAGGGAATGTGAATTCTGGACCTCCATTAATATTACTGGAATCCTTGCATAGTAGAGTTCAGAAGGAGCAGTAAGATAACAATTTACAGACATCTACTTAGTCATTTGTATGAATAGAAATGGAAAAAACAAACATATATCAAGTTGCTAGGTCTCTAAGGATTGATTCATGCGCTTAAACCCAAAGACAATAAAATAGTTATAGGAATCTACATAAACATGTAAAACGAAATGCTTTGTTAACACATAGAGGTTATCATTCCTCATGGAAGCTCTACCCTTAAGCTTTCATGCGGAACCTATCAGAGTCTGTTCAGTGAAAATGGCTGATTTTGTATGCAAGTTGAATCAGTTTTCTCTGCGGTTTTGTTCTGTATTTCCATTTTTTTCCATCTGGATTGCATCCATTTATCATCCATATTTCATGCTTGTGAAGAAACACACTGAAGAATAACCCAAGCACCAGTGAAAGATGGATTGCACATGGATGCTGTCCGTGTGCTGTCAATTTTTTCTTAACTGACCCATATTCCGCAGCACTTTACAATCAGAGGATTGATATACACACAGAATCAGACATTATATAGCAACAAACAAGTCAACAATTAAGGAATGACGGTCCTGCTCACAAGAGCATACAATCTACTGTATGAGGAAAACATGGCGATTCCAGGGCCTCATACAGGCAATGAATGGCAGTACCACTGAGTTACACCCCCTACGTGCTCACACCAATTGAGATGAATGGGTGCACGGTTCAGTCCGGATGCTGTGTGTTGTAAAAACAGGACCACATCCATACCGAAACATCATCCATGTGAAATTAGCCTAAGTATTGAAGGAAAACAGTTCAGACAGAACTTTGTGGGGAGGATTTAATACAAACCTAGATTCTGGTTGGGTTATGCAGAATTATATATTAAATGGATCATCTGCCCTGTCATACAGATGACACTAAACTGTGTAAAGTAATTAACACAGAAGAGGACAGTGCACTACTACAGATGGATCTGGATAGACTGGAGGCTTGGGCAGAGAAGTGGCAGTTGAGGTTTAACACTGACAAATGTAAGGTTATGCACATGAGGAATAATGCAAGTCACCAGTACATGCTAAATGGTAAAACACTGGGTAACACTGACATGGAAAAGGACCTAGGAATTTTAGTGAACAGCAAACTAAGCTCTAGAAACCAGTGTCAGACAGCTGCTGCCAAGGCCAATAAGATAATGGGTTGCATCAAAAGAGGCATAGATGCCCGTGATGAGAACATAGTCCTGCCACTTTACAAATCACTAGTCAGACCACACATGGAGTACTGTGTACAGTTCTGGGCTCCTGTGAACAAGGCAGACATAGCAGAGCTGGAGAGGGTTCAGAGGAGGACAACTAAAGTAATAACTGGAATGGGTGGACTACAGTACCCAGAAAGATTATCAAAATGAGGGTTAATTACTTTAGAAAAAAAACGACTAAGGGGCAATCTAATAACTATGCATAAATTGTATAAATATATCAGGGGTCAGTACAGAGATCTCTCCCATGATCTATTTATCAATTTATCCCCAGGACTGTGACTGTGACGAGGGGACATGCTCTGCGTCTGGAGGAAAGAAGGTTTCTACACAAACATAGAAGAGGATTCTTTACAGTAAGAGCAGTGAGGCTACTGAACTCTCTGCCTGAGGAGGTGGTGATGGTGAGTTCACTAAAAGAGTTCAAGAAGGGCCTGGATGTATTTCTGGAGGGTAATAATATTATAGGTTATAGTTACTAGAGATGGGTTGTTGATCCAGGGAGTTAGTATCGAGACCCAGGAAAAGGATTGAGCAATTTTACAAACCAATGTAGCACCAGCACAGGCTGCCAGCCCAAGAATGTGATTTTCTGAAGTGTCTCTATATAACCTCTCAGCAGGTAGACTTGTGATGTTTTCCCTTTCTTCTTCCATGAAAGGAAGCATTTTGTAAAAGCTTTGATTGGCGCCCCTTGCAGTTTCTTCAGCATGGGTCCTTGCGCACTTTCACTGGAGGATGCACATGCACAGTAAAACAGAATGTGCCACTGGATCTGTCTTTGTATTATTGGCACATTGATTCCATTCCTGTTATTGGACTGTCCTTTTTACTTGGCTTTCCTAATGTCAAGAAAGCCAAATGTGCAGTAGCACAAAGATACTGGAAAAGCTTGGGAAGGAGACCACATGGATTAATAAGGTAGCTGACGAGGACCAATAGAAAGAGGAATACATAGAGCATTATGGAACTTGTAGTAAACAGTGTCTGTAGATCCATCACATGTGCCTCTTCTAGATCCCTCCCACAATGTCATCTACTGCGCAGTTCTCAGCGAGTGAAAAGTTGGGTTTGTAAGAATAAAGGTACCTCTGCCAAAACTGCAACACCCTTAACCCTTCCAGTGAGAATTTATAGCACTTAAGTAGAATTTGGGAGTAAAGAAGGTATTGGGACAACCCCTTAAGTGTAACCCAGAATGTTTGTAGTACCCCATACCTAAAGGAACTACAATGTTGTACTGTATAGAGTTGTGTATTGTTTTATACAGAGTGGCCCACGAAAAAGTAGCCCACCTCCAGCAATAGTATGACAAGATTAACGAGCAAGTGGATTGTTTTTTTTAATTACCCACAAGTCACAAAAGATGGTGAAAGTAGTCCCCGTTCATGTCTGGGCATCATTGGGCACGTTGGATTATGTTGGCTGATACTGCTTACATCTCTTCAACGGTGATGCTGCAGAAGAAAAAATGTCCTGCTTTTTCCAACAAGATGGGCCAATATGCCGCACCTCACGGAACTCACTGACACGGGATCATGAAGTGTGTGCAGAGGAGCGACCTGTAACCAAGGGCTTATGGCCACAACGTTCCCCAGACTTGTCCACATGGGGTTTTTATCTGTGGGGAAATATGAAACAGAAAGTGTACACTAACAATCCACATTCCCTGGATGAACTCAAGGAAAATATTGCAAACCCTATCCCCAGCATCAGTGTTGAAGAGCTGCAAGCAGTATCAGCCAACATAATCCAACATGCCCAAAGATGCATAGACGTGAACGAGGACCACATCTTTTGTGACTTGTGAGTAATTAAAGAAAAATAAACCACTTGCTCGTTCATCTTGTCATACTATCGTTGGAGGCGGGCTACTTTTCTCCTGTATTATGTTGCTATGTATTTTGTACATATAGCTGAATCTACCAGTAAAGAGTGGGTGGCAACGGTTGATAGGAACAGGGCTAACTACCCAGATCCTCCCCTCTTGATAGGAATGGACTAGTCCTGCTTCATGCCTGGAGAGGGTGTTCCTGTTGAGCCTTCTGAGGCAGAAGGAAGCACATGTCTGAGCTCCTTTTCCTAAAGATGATTCTCCAAAATGAATTACAGTTGTATTCCACCTCAAGCAAATCCCTGATGATAAGTCATTAGAGTGAACCGCTATATCAGCATTGGAACACACTGCTGCGAGGTGAAGGATCACGGCTAAGGCCCATCACCCAGAACACTACTAGGCCAGTACCACCTAAGTGCTAAATTATAGCCATCCAACCTGCCTCCATAATCCTTTATGATTGCAGTCAGAATCATCTGCTATTGAATAATTTGAAATTCTACAATGAATTTAGTAAAAAAGACTTTTTTTAAAATGTGGCCTCATTCTTCAAAACGACATTACCACTTCACCGATCCCCAGGGGGCAACAGCCTGAGGGAGTACACTGTGACACAACACTTCATCAGGGCCACTAGCACTCCCATCCTTTACACGGGCTCCTTCAGAGTTTGCTGTATATTTTTAACTCCAGACATATCACCAGTTCATGCATTTACTTACTTACTCTGGGGCCTTCAGAGATCAGATAACCAAGATTGGGCTTAATAAAGCCTTATTATAAAAAAAGCTTAAAAGAAGACATAATAAGAACCTTAGATGAGGGATTGTGCAAGCCTTTGTATGGCACTCAGCAGGCTTTTCTGACACTGGCAGCTGACGTGGAATTCCATCTCCTCAGAATTAAAGTTTTGGCTCTGCTCTCATATGGCCTGTGTTCCAAGGTGCTCTAGAGTTACTATTTTTGGAAGGGGTAATAATTTGTATTTAGGATAACATGGTTTTGATCTTCATTGGTTAGTGATAGGGATGTGTGAATGTTTTACTGGACATGTTTTCTTTTTCTTCAGGTCAAAACAGCCCAGACAAATATTTTTAGGTTAGGATAGTAATGTTCTACATTAGAGATGAGCATGCTCGGGAGCAATTTTCGCGTAATAGCGTACGCATCTTCTAATCTGTACGCTAATGCATACGCATCTTCTAATATGTACACTAATGCGTACGCATCTTATAAATTTGTACGCTAATGCGTACAAATTACAAGATGCGTACGCATTAGCGTACAGATTAGAAGATGCGTACGCTATTACACGAAAATTGCTCCCGAGCAGGCTCGCTCATCTCTATTCTACATCTATTATATTGCAAAAAAATTTAAGAATAAGTCATATACCTGGCAGAATGAAGATATGCTCTCAAGGGTATATAATCATAAAAGCAACACTTCAGCTGCTATGGAGTCCTTGGGAAGAGGGGGCCCAACTTGTGCAACCATTATCCCTATCCTATTATTCCTATGTGAACCTTTTCATGGAAATTAATGTGAACCTGCCCCATAAAGTTCAAGAGAATATCATAATCATCTCAAGCAAGAAAAAGAAAGTGGAGACTGAGGACATCTGGTGTATGAATCTGTGGGTTGCCACAGTCCACAGTGACAGCAACAGGTGAGGGACAAACAAGAGATGGGGGATTATTTCCAAATAATGTCTGGGTAACTATAGCACAGGGGTATAATTCTGTAACATCCACACACACATCAAAATGTATTGGACCCCTAGGATCTTTATGGGTAGTATAAATGGTATAAACCATGCGCCAAACCACATATTGCATTAATGAAGAGTATGTTTTATTTGGCAAAGTTTGATTTAAGAATTCCACATTTTGACCACATGGGCAGAGACTTGGCTCCCTTCTTTCCCTGCGGTATTATTTTAGTGATGAAGTATGTTACTGTTTTTTTCCAATTTAGAGAAATGAACAATACAAATTTGTTCATTAATACACATAAACAGCGATCTAAATGTTTTCTTCAAATGGAGATTTTTTTTTTTTTTGCTTGAAGAACATTAATAACACATGTTGGGGTTTCCAAAGGAACTGTCTGCAAAATCTTCTGTCTTAAATGTTGGATAATCTTTAGTTCTTCACAATAAACATTCATAATAAAGGTGGATGTGGAGCACTGTTCACATAGGTGTTGGGAGTTGCCATTGGGGTCAGTTTTGATGGAATGAATAGGAATGAATGTCTGTTGGTCAGACATTGTTCAGTTTTTGATTGCTTCAACAATGTGCACACCTCATTAGGTAACATCTAAATCTCTCTTAGTTTTGATGTTGTAATTGAAAGTTTCTTATTCTGTTTAAATCCTATTTCCAATCTTCCAATGTTTTGGATGTAAACTCATTCTCCAGCGGGGGGGATTGGCCATAGACCTTACAGGGAAATTTCCCGGTGGGCTGATGCTCATGGGGCCACCCAAGTACTGCTCTCTACCGCTGGCCAGGTACATAATGAGTCCTCAACAGTAACTAACGCTGCGAGAATCAGAAACTTATGTACCCCACCAGCGACTGTACATGCCCCCCGAATTCAACTGCTGTGGCCCACATCTCACCTCCTGAGCCCCCCTGCCGCAATATTCAGAGACAACTGGAGGAGGACAGAAAAAAGCCACAAAAGAAGTTCAGCTTTTGGGGCAATATATTGTGCTGCTTTGTGGTACATGGTTCTGCTGTCACAGTACTTTGTGCTATACAGGGCCGCACCGCTCATGAGGCCAAGTGAGGCGGCTGCCTCAGGCGGCGCCATCTATGGGAAAGGTGGGGGCGGCAAATATGTATAAGTACTTCAGGCTGACAGCGCAGCATTATATGCGCTGTAACAGCCTATTAAAAGCAGTCTGTGGCTGCATTTTACATATTACATGGCATCCAGGCTTCACAGCAGCGGCTGTGGCGTTCAGTACTGTACTAGTGTGCAGCCTGCGCTGCCGTTTTGTCACTCACTGATGTGATCATGTTGCCTGCTTAGTATGTCCGCTGCTCTGAGGAGCGGGGCGGGTGGCACCTGTCCTGAACTGCCTATTCAGTTGCCCATCTGTGGCTGTGCTGTCCCTGCCTCCACGCTCCACAGGAGGCAGGGCAGGCTTCTTAGTTCCTGCTCTCTTTCCTCCTCCACAGCGCTGACTCTATCAGCAGTGGTGTGCAGGAGGAGGGCAGACAGCAGGAACTAGCTGGTATCTGTATATGGACTCCTCTTCTAACAAGTGGGGCTAGAACAGAGCCCAACCCCCACTCACTCCTTCCCACATCCCCATGTAAATAGGTAACTGCCCCCCCCACTCCTTCTCACATCCCCATGTAAGTAGTAACTACCCCCCCACTCCTTCCACATCCCCATGTAAATAGTAACTGCCCCCACCCCTTCCCACATCCCTATGTAAGTGTAACTGCTCCCCCACCCCTTCCCACATCCCCATGTAAGTGTAACTGCTCCCCCACTCCTTCCCACATCCCCATGTAAGTGTAACTGCTCCCCCACTCCTTCCCACAGTCCCCATGTAAGTAGTAACTGCCCCCATCCCTTCCCACATCCCCATGTAATTAGTAACTGCCCCCCCTTCCCACATCCCCATGTAAGTAGTAACTGCCCCATCCCTTCCCACATCTCCATGTAAGTAGTAACTGCCCCCATCCCTTCCCACATCCCCATGTAAGTAGTAACTGCACCCCACCCCTTCCCACATCCCCATGTAAGTAGTAAAAACCCCCACCCCTTCCCACAACTCCATGTAAGTAGTAACTGCCCCCACCCCTTCCCACATCTCCATGTAAGTAGTAACTGCCCCCCATCCCTTTCCCACATCCCCATGTACTGTAAGTGGTAACTGCCCCCCATCCAGGGGCGTAGCTATAGGGAGTGCAGAGGTAGCAGTCGCTACCGGGCCCAGGAGCCTGAGGGGGCCCAAAGACCCTTGTGCCGCATAAGAAGACACACAGAGCACTAAGGTAAGGGGGGCCCAAGCTGAAGTCTTGCACCAGGACCCATGAGCCTTTAGCTACGCCCCTGCCCCCATCCCTTCCCACATGCCCACGTAAGTAGTAACTGCCCCCACCCCTTCCCACATCCCCATGGCCCAATCTTTCACATAGCCAGAGTGGCTTACACCAAGATTGGGGCTTGATAAGACCCCCCCTCCCACCATGTGGCCTCACTCCTGTTCACACAGAGCCTGCATCTCACTGCTAATAGTCAGACAGAGGGGGAGGGGAGAGTCTGCATACAGTGTCCTGTGGACCCCCCAAGGCTGCTAAAGCTGATTACCAGGGCTGTCCAGCCATCTGCAGGAATGGTAAGTGTAATGTGTGTGTTATGTTTGTGTGTGAATGTATGTGCATATATCTGTCGTGTAGTGTGTGTATGTGTAATATCTATGGCAGAGTTTTTAATTAGTGTGGAGCGAATGTGTGTTATAAGTTTGGCATCCAAGGTTCGGGGTAACAGAACCCAAACCATACCTGAATTCTCTGACGCCATGCACCATGGAAGCCTAATAGAGGCATCCCGTACTGCATTCTGTCATAATAGAAGTCTATGGCCATAGTGCATGCCGTCATAGAGTTCCATTATGGCGGGATTCTCTGATAACCTGAACCTTGGACGCCGAACTTAAAACACAATTCTCTCAACACTATTTATAATACATACTGTATATAATGTGTGTATATATTGTATATAATGTCAAGCTTACTTATGAACATCTTGCGCGGCTCTGACAGTCTTGCGCCTGCGCAGCTGCACTGAGTAGCTGTGCAAACGCTGAGGCTCTACTTAAAGGGGTTTTCTGTGATTGTACTACTGATTACCTATCCTCAGAATAGATCATCAGTATCTGATCGGTGGTGGTCTGACACCCGGGACCCCCGCCGATCAGGTGTTTGAGAAGGCACCAGAGCTCCCATGAGTGCCATGGCCTTCTCATAGCTTTTCCTAGGCCAGTGACGTCATGTTTATCGGTCACGTGGCCTAGTTGCCGCTCAGCCCCATTCAAGTGAATGGGACTGAGCACAATACCAAGCACAGCCGCTGTACAATGTATGGCTCTGTGCTTGGTGAGCTGCAAGAAGGTACAGTTGCTCACAGGAGAGCTGGTGCCTTCTCAAACAGCTGATTGGCGGGGGTCCTGGGTGTCAGACCCGCAGCTATCCTGAGGATAGGTCATCAGTAGTTAACTCCTGGAAAAACCTTTTAAGGAACAGCAACTGTTCATCTCTTGTGCTGGTATATATTTATGTGTGAGGTGTATATATAGTGGGCTACTTGGCTTTCATACTATTTTTTAATAGGGGGAACCCAATTAAAGAGGGCCTTTCACCACTCCTGACATGCATGTTTTAATAGCTTCATGCATTCCCCATGTAATATCAATTCTGGAACATCTATTCTTATGGCTCTATGTTGTGCCACTCCTCATTTATTTCTACTAGAAGTTATGAATGAATTGCTAGCAGTCTGCAGTAAGGGTACAGAGGGGTGTTAACCAGTTGGGGGGTGTATCTGCACAGACTCACTCTATCCAATCAATGCTGCTATTTTCAGACTGTGCAGGTACACCCCCCCAATTTGTTACCACCCCTCTGTACCCTTACTGCAGACTGCTAGCAATTCATTCATAACTTCTAGTAGAAATAATAAAGGAATGTCACAACATAGAGTCATAAGAATAGATGTTCCAGAATTGTTATTACATGGGGAATGCACGAAGCTCTTAAAACAGGCATGTCAGGAGTGGTGAAAGGTCCTCTTTAAATTTTGGGCAGCGGAAAGGGGCAATGGGCAATGAGCTCTTGCATTGTGGCAAAGGGGTTAGGTTAAGAAATTGGCATGGGGGGCGCCATTTTAGTTTTAGCCTCAGGCAGCAGAAAGGCTAGGTGCACCCCTGGTGCTATGGTTTTGCTGGCCCTGCTTATTTGTGTTACCCCATCTTCTGTCAATTTAGACATCCCTACAACATGGGGCCACTTTTAGGTCTTTTTTCCAGGGCCACTGTAAGTTCCCAGTCTGCCCCTGTTCTCCAGACTATTTACTCCCACCTAAAATCTAATATGTATGGACCAGGGCTGTGGTTTCGGAGTCGTGGAGTCGGTGCCCATTTTGATGGAGTCGGAGTCGGTATAAAATGGACCGACCTCCACTCCAAAAATATATAATAAATTGGTACACTTAGTTCAATGCAGTATGTACTGAATATATTTTCATAAGAATTTCAGAAAATGATGAAATGTCTGTTCTATTCCTGATCTAAGGATCTAGGCTTTTAGTTGAGATGAATGTGTGCTGCGCTTTATGTAGATGCTCAGAAGTGAAGCTCCTTTGCTACAGATTAGAGGAAAAAGGCACTGGAAAGGAATGGCTGCACTCATCTCAAATCTACTAGAGAAAACAGGATTAAAGTGGTTTTCTCACTAGTTACAAAGATTACAAAGGGACAGTTAAAAGAAGACATTTTTTAAATACAGTGGTCAGTAGATTTTACTTTAGTCATGAACTATAGACAATTCAGCAGGTCTCTCGCTAAACACAGGTTTCTATGGTAACCTGCAGACCAGAAAGACTGTTATCTGATTAGCTGAGAGCAGTGAAGAATGATGGGACTGAGTGATTATCTGCAGTAAGCAAAAGTTACAAGTGTTGTGAGGACTGAAAAGCATGGCTTTAGCTGTGTAATTGTGTTAGAGATCACAATCTCCTGCTCTGTCAGAGTAAGTTAATATATGCTAATAACTGCTGGAGACCTACCCACAGCCTGAGGAGACAGAGTAAGTGCAAACTGCCTGTCAGCCAGTGAATAAACCTGCTGAGAAAACCCCTTTAAGGCCAGTACTTCTTAGTATATCTAAACTTTCAATAAACTGTGCATAAATCAATTGTCCAGTGCATGTTCTCTCTGTATGCTTTAGGTTTTAGTTTGCTTTTCATCTGATGTAAAACACCTAGGGCCTTACGTATGAAAACTGCCTAGGTGTAGAAGTTTCTTTGTTGCCCATAGAAAGCAATCAGAGCTCCCCTTTCATTTCATATAATGCTCTGGAGAAATGAAAGGGGAGCTCTGATTGGTTGCTATGGGCAACAAAGAAAGTCTGAACCTAGACAGTTTTCATACATCAGGCCCTTAGTGAGCTGTACCCAGAGAAAAGCCTGATACAGAAAGTTCGGAGTAAAGCTATCTAGTAAAAAATATATTACAAACTTTTTTTGTCATGACATATCTGCACTATTGATTTATGCAAAGTTTGTTTAAAGTTATCACTTAAACATGCGCATGTATGAGGGAGTCGGAGTTGGGCAAATTGAGGAGTCGGAGTTTGAGTAGGGATTTTGGTTTACCGACTCCACAGCCCTGGTATGGATGCAGCCCAGCTACCCCTAGTCATTTGCTATCAGGGTAAACAAGGATTGGGCAAGTTGTCTTTCTACATGGCAGTTGTCTCTTTCCCTGGGGATGAGTGTCTTATACCCATCTCTAAGGGCTAATAGTCATTCGTGTTCCTCCTGGTAGATACAGACGATTTCAAAAAGGCCGCACACCATTGCGGTACATGTTTTTTTTTTTTTTTTGTAGACCTATTGATGTAAATGGACCAAGTCTAGTGAGATATTGGACCAAAGTAGTGTATGCTGTGATTTTATCTGCACAGTCCAGGGATATGTTTAAAATAAAGACATCCTTATAAATATATGTTACCAGGTGTTGAATATTTTTAATGGTTACTTACTTATTGCAGCTAGAAAACTACATCCAGGATAATGTCAAAAGTGAAATGGCGGCCTCCCATCTATCAGGTGACCAGAATCAAACAAGCACCATGTTGGAAATTGGAACAAATCTAATAAGTCAAACAGCAGAACAGACACGCAAGCTGAGTGAAGTTGAGGACCCAGGTATGCAAGTCTGAAACGCACTAAATATTCTAGCATTGATATGTATTCTAAGGCATATACTGTATAATCTGCATCTACTGTAATAAAAATAACAATATAAATGGCATTCATTTAACCCCTCTAGGAACAGGCCAATGTTTTTTTTTCCTTCTTATCTTCCAAGAGCCAAAACATTTTTACTTTCCTGTTCACATGTTACGTTTTAATAGCTCCATTCAGCTTACCATGCAGGAAAAATTCTGAAATTTACAAAAAACACAGTTCCGGCAATATCATTTGAGTTTTCATTTACGGCTTTCGCTGTACGCTAAAAAGATATGTCAACCTTATTCCATGTGTCAGTGCGATTATGGCAATGCCATATTAATGTGGTTTTTTATCATGTTTAGATTTTACTACTGTTTTAAAAAAATTAAAAACCTTTTCAAAGGTCGCCGTTTTCTGACACCCCATAACTTCTTTACATTTCCATATGCAGATTATATGAGGGCTAATTTTTTGCAGAGTTAGCAGTGGGTTTTAATGGTATAGTTTTGTGGTGCATACAACTTTTTAATATTTTTATTAATTGTATGTACCACAAAATAAATGTATTAACACTTTTTATTCAATTTATTTCTGGCAGCAAGGTGAAAGGTTTGGCCATTTTTTTCTGCTTAGGCATTCACATACAGGATAAATACTTTTGCAATTTTTCTGCAGTTTTAGCCTCTCAAGATGTTAAGGGATGCAGTTGGGAATTTTGACTGCACAGGTATTTTGCAGAAATTAATCTGCAGAGGACAGTGCAAAATTAAAATTGCAGTTTTTCCATAGTTACGGCATTTCATTGCCCAATATGCTATGCCCCTTAAATTGTTAGGCAGGTTCTACTGGGTATGGAAATTGCATAAACTTGGACATAAACTGCATAGATTTTTTTGCACAATGAGGTGACGTTTTTATTGGTACACAAGATTTTTTGATTGTTTGATATATTTTTTTGGTAGGCAGGATGACCAAAGGATGGCTGTTCTGGCATCATTTTCATTTATCTAATTTTTAAGGCATTCACCTGACAGGGTAGATCATGTGATATATATACAGTGCCTTGCGAAAGTATTCGGCCCCCTGGAACTTTTCAACCTTTTGCCACATTTCAGGCTTCAAACAAAAAGATATAACATTTTAAATTTTTGGTGAAGAATCAACAACAAGTGGGTCACAATTGTGAAGTGGAACAAAATTTATTGGATCATTTAAACTTTTTTTGTAATAATAAAACTGAATTAATGCTTGCATTAATTGCATTAATACTTTGTTGCGCCACCTTTTGCTGCGATTACAGCTGCAAGTCGCTTGGGGTATGTCTCTATCAGTTTTGCACATCTAGAGACTGAAATTCTTGACCATTCTTCCTTGCAAAACAGCTCGAGCTATTTGAGGTTGGAAGACGAGCGTTTGTGAACAGCAGTTTTCAGCTCTTTCCACATATTTTCAATTGAATTCAGGTCTGGACTTTGACTTGGCCATTCTAAGACCTGGATACGTTTATTTTTTAACCATTCCATTGTAGATTTTGCTTTATGTTTGGGATTATTGTCTTGTTGGAAGATAAATCTCCGTCCTAGTCTCAGGTCTTTTGCAGACTCCAACAGGTTTTCATCCAGAATGGTCCTGTATTTGGCTCCACCCATCTTCCCATCAATTTTAACCATCTTCCCTGTCCCTGCTGATGAAAAGCAGGCCCAAACCATGATGCTGCCACCACCATGTTTGACATTGGGATGGTGTGTTCAGGGTGATGAGTTGTGTTGCTTTTACACCAAACATATAGTTTTGCATTGTTTCCAAAAAGTTCGATTTTGGTTTCATCTGACCAGAGCACCTTCTTCCACATGTTTGGTGTGTCTCCCAGGTGGCTTGTGGCAAACTGTAAACAAGACTTTTTATGGATATCTTTGAGAAATGGCTTTCTTCTTGCCACTCTTCCATAAAGGCCAGATTTGTGAAGTGTTCGACTGATTGTTGTCCTATGGACAGACTCTCCCACCTCAGCTGTAGATCTCTGCAGTTCATCCAGAGTGATCATGGGCCTTTTGGCTGCATCTCTGATCAGTCTTCTCCTTGTTTGAGATGAAAGTTTAGAGGGACGGCCGGGTCTTGGTAGATTTGCAGTGGTCTGATACTCCTTCCATTTCAATATGATCGCTTGCACAGTGCTCCTTGGGATGTTTAAAGCTTGGAAAATCTTTTGGTATCCAAATCCGGCTTTAAACTTCTCCACAACAGTATCACAGACCTGCCTGGTGTGTTCCTTGGTCGTCATGATGCTCTCTGTGCTTTAAACAGAACCCTGAGACTATCACAGAGCAGGTGCATTTATACAGAGACTTGATTACACACAGGAGGATTCTATTTATCTTCATCAGTCATTTAGGACAACATTGGATCATTCAGAGATCCTCAATGAACTTCTGGAGTGAGTTTTCTGAGCTGAAAGTAAATGAGCCGAATAATTTTGCACGCCCAACTTTTCAGTTTTATTATTACAAAAAAAGTTTAAATGATCCAATAAATTTCGTTCCACTTCACAATTGTGACCCACTTGTTGATTCTTCACCAAAAATTTAAAATGTTATATCTTTTTGTTTCAAGCCTGAAATGTGGCAAAAGGTTGAAAAGTTCCAGGGGGCTGAATACTTTTGCAAGGCACTGTGTGTATGTATATATATATATATATATATATGCAAAAAAAACGCGGCAGTACTTAAAAATGTAAGGTAGAGGTGCAAAGCCATAAGTCCGACAAAGACTATAATATAAAAACAAAAAAAGGCAGCACTCTCAAAAAAATAAATTGAAAAAAGAAACTTTAATTACCCCAGTGGGATGCGTGAGAAAGGCTCTAGATGTGAGCCGAAATGTCGCATCCCACTGGGGTAATTAAAGTTTCTTTTTTCAATTTATTTTTTGAGAGTGCTGCCTTTTTTTGTTTATATATATATATATATATATATATATATACACTCACCGGCCACTTTATTAGGTACACCAAGCTAGTAACGGGTTGGACCCCTTTTGCCTTCAGAACTGCCTCAATTCTTCGTGGCATAGATTCAACAAGGTGCTGGAAGCATTCCTCAGAGATTTTGGTCCATATTGACATGATAGCATCACACAGTTGCCGCAGATTTGTCGGCTGCACATCCATGATGCGAATCTCCCGTTCCACCACATCCCAAAGATGCTCTATTGGATTGAGATCTGGTGACTGTGGAGGGCCATTTGAGTACAGTGAACTCATTGTCATGTTCAAGAAACCAGTCTGAGATGATTCCAGCTTTATGACATGGCGCATTATCCTGCTGAAAGTAGCCATCAGATGTTGGGTACATTGTGGTCATAAAGGGATGGACATGGTCAGCAACAATACTCAGGTAGGCTGTGGCGTTGCAACGATGCTCAATTGGTACCAAGGGGCCCAAAGAGTGCCAAGAAAATATTCCCCACACCATGACACCACCACCACCAGCTTGAACCGTTGATACAAAGGCAGGATGGATCCATGCTTTCATGTTGTTGACGCCAAATTCTGACCCTACCATCCGAATGTCGCAGCAGAAATCGAGACTCATCAGACCAGGCAACGTTTTTCCAATCTTCTACTGTCCAATTTCGATGAAGCTTGTGCAAATTGTAGCCTCAGTTTCCTGTTCTTAGCTGAAAGGAGTGGCACCCGGTGTGGTCTTCTGCTGCTGTAGCCCATCAGCCTCAAAGTTCGACGTACTGTGGCGTTCAGAGATGCTCTTCTGCCTACCTTGGTTGTAACGGGTGGCAATTTGAGTCACTGTTGCCTTTCTATCAGCTCGAACCAGTCTGCCAATTCTCCTCTGACCTCTGGCATCAACAAGGCATTTCCGCCCACAGAACTGCCGCTCACTGGATGTTTTTTCTTTTTCGGACCATTCTCTGTAAACCCTAGAGATGGTTGTGCGTGAAAATCCCAGTAGATCAGCAGTTTCTGAAATACTCAGACCAGCCCTTCTGGCACCAACAACCATGCCACGTTCAAAGGCACTCAAATCACCTTTCTTCCCCATACTGATGCTCGGTTTGAACTGCAGGAGATTGTCTTGACCATGTCTACATGCCTAAATGCACTGAGTTGCCGCCATGTGATTGGCTGATTAGAAATTAAGTGTTAACGAGCAGTTGGACAGGTGTACCTAATAAAGTGGCCGGTGAGTGTATATATATATAATATTTTTTATTTTTTTTTTGTTTGTTTTTATAGAGCAGGTTGTTATGAATACAGCAGAACCAAAATAGGCTTATTTTTTCAGTTTTTCTCAATAAAAGTATTTTTGGAAAAAAAAAACTGAATTTTTTTTTGTGTCACTTTCTGTCATTTTCTGAGAGCCATAATTTTTTGATGTTTTGTAATGGCTTGTTTTTAGTGAGGGAAGAGGTGACATTTTCAGTGGTACCATTTTGGGGTACAACTTTTTGATCGCTTAATATTATGCGTTTTGTGAGGCAAGATGAGTAAAATATGGCTGTTTTGGCATTGTTGTTTTTTTTTTTTTTTCCACCTGATGGGGTAGGTCATGTGATATTTTAATAGAGCCACTCATTATGGATGTGGTGATACCTAATATGTCTGTGCTTTATTCTCTTTATATATTTTTTACAATAGTAAATTTGTTGATGGGGAGCCTGTATGCAGTAACCCCTGTCCTCCTGTGTGATGGTACCAGAGATGGTACACAACATTGAGGCAGGAAAACCTCTCAAAGCAATAAAATTGAGGGATCCAGAACAGGGATGACCATAATCCCAAGTGTATCCCTCCATACTATAAAGCTAGTGGTATTTTGCTTTTAAAATTATTAGGGTTAAGACCAAATGGTCGAACATGGTGGATGGATCAAACATGGCCGCTGGATTATTGCATCAACACTGTCCCTAGCTCATAAGCACTTTCCACATCTCTCCCTAAGCTCAGCTCAAAGGACAATGGAGGAGACAGCGCTGGATCAGGGCTTTATAGGGCTGTGAAATCACAGGCGATGGCTACCGGCAGATTGACTGGCTGCACAGCATTATGGTTCATACAGCGTTCCTGGGCTTCTTACTTTCACTTTGCTACATGTGCAGCCGCCATTTTAAGAAAAACTGATTTGTTACCATGAAGCGCGAGAAAATTCTTGATTTGTTGCAAACCAAAGTTTTCCTAAACTTTGGGCCAAATTCCACTTCGGATGCTTCAATTCTCTCAACACTAATCGTAACTGCCTATTTTCTTCCCTGTCAACAGTTACAGCAGGGGCCTGACTATCAGTAACTGCTCGGCCCCTGCCTTGATCGAGCAAGCACAGCTCCTATCCCCTCTCAATTAGTGCTCCATAAATGTGTGGCAGAGTGCGAGAACTCACTTCCCACTGCACTATACATATATATTGCATGTCAGGAAGGGATTGGCTGTTTGTTTTCTGGTCATTGTCCTGCTGCAGAATAAATTTGGAGCCAGTCAAAAGCTTCCTATGGTATTGCATGATGGATAAACATCTGACTGTACGTCTTAGCATTGAGGACATCATTATTCATGACCAAATCCCCAACTCCATTTGCTGAAGTGCAGCCCCAAACCTGCAAGGAACCTCTGCCACGCTTCACTGTTGTTGCAGACACTCATTATTGTAATGCTCTTCAACCCTTTGGTGCACAAACTGCCTTCTGTTACAGCCAAACAAGGATTACAAATAAAACAAGTTTACTGGCGCTCTTACATAAAATGTTGTGTGTGCAATGAAGGTCAGTGCCACAATGACAATTTGAATAAGTAAAAGAAGAATTCCTGCGCTTACTCTCTGACTGCACCTAAGTACCAGTGACTAGAAGCGGGGTTCTACCACATCTGCTGTCCTCTAAGTTGTAATCTATTTGTGACACCGTCACGCCTACCTGAATTTGTAGAGGTGAGTCCGCAATGTTGATGTGTAGTGGTGAATACTTGATAGTTGTCCCGATCCTCCAGCCAGGTAGAAGCAGTCAGGCTGTGTAGTTGGAAAACGTGCTCCGGCCGACAGCACGTTTCCTATTCAAAAAAGTTTGCGCTCCAAATGAGAGCGCCAGTGACGTCACGCTAGCTTACAGCTACAGGAGCTGTTGTGGACCATTCATAAGGAGGCACCCTATTGCTACAGTGCCAACTCCGTTCCGGAGCAGGCACCATCTTAAAAGACCCAACATGTAACACACTAGTATGTCACATGATGGACATCTCCACATGCAAAAATGGGCGTACTATTAAATTATAAAAAAAAAAACTTATCCTATATGGTGAATGCTGTAATGGGAAAAAAATAGAAAGGGCAGCTTTGCCGTTTTTTCATCACTTTAGTTCCTCAAAAAAATTAATAAAAAGTGATCAAAAAGCCATGCACACCCCAAAATAGTTTTAGCAAAAACTACAGATCTACACATCTCTGTAGACATAACTATAGAAAAGCTATGGGGGTCAGGATATGGCGATAACAAGAAAAATTGCATTTTTTCAAAAGTTTTTTTTTTTTTTTTTTAGTGTTAAAACACAATAAAAACTATACGTGTGGTATAGCTGTAATCATACTGTCCTGGAGAATGAAGAGCACAAGTCAGTTTTACTGCATAGTGAATGCCGTAAAAACAAAACACATAAAACTGTGGTGGAATTGCTGTCTTTTTTTCCAATTCTACTCCATTTGGATTTTTTTTTCCAGCTTCCCTCTACATTGTATGCTGTGTTTCACTTTACAGCGGCAGCCTCAAGAAGTGCACAGCGTCTTAGCAACCAATGAGCACGGTCCGGGCTTTCACGGCCCGTACCGGACCGTGTTCCACGGTCATGTGTGACAGGGCTTATAGTGTTATATACAGCAGCAGGGAGAGGGTAGGAGTTTCTACCCAGCAAATCTGAGTGTGAAGAGGGGACAAAGCACCCAAGTCTCAAGATATGGAAAATCAAATAGGCCGCGCTGTAAGGGATTGTAGCTAGTGCAGAAAGCACATAATGTAGATTTTTTCCCCCATGGCAGAGCAAGGGCAAAGAAAATCAGGCAGTCCTCAGAATCAGTGTTTGGTAGTCAAAAGATGTTTCAGGTAAGAAAAAAAAAACAAAGAATGTGCTTTATAGGGCAACAGGTAGTCGACCGAACTGAAAGCTACAGCCTGGTTTTCCATCCTGGCTTCCCAGAGCATGATCCGGTATCCTAGAATGAAAAAGTAGGTTTTTACCTGATGACTTTTACCTTGGTTCAACCTGAAACATATTGTAACTCAAGACCTAAGAAATTTTAAAAACAACAGGGAACTACACATCAAGGGAGCACCAGAAAAAAATCCCTTTTTCATTCTGCAACTGGACATTCTGGCAGCAGGACAGATAAGCGATGCATTATGGTCTGTAGAAAGAGAAATTATTCCAGTAATAAAGCTGTGCTGATACCTGAAAGCTAGTGAAAGTAGCATCATCCTAGATTAAACCAGGCACAGATTATGAACTAAATATCAAGGGGTATGAACATAAAGGAATGAAGGTTGCAGCCTGAAACTTAGTGCAATTTTTTCACTCAAGGCAACTGTTAGCAAATATAAAAAATATTTTTTTTCATTAATTTATATTTTTTTTGTAGTGATGCTGGAAGGGGATGACCATTAAATATGGGGTTCCCCCCTTAGTTATAGCTACATTTCTCTTAAAAGTATATGCACTGTTGTCAGTTTATCATTGATGGACTTGTCTAAAAAACAGATTTTTTTTTCCAAACAAACGATACAGGGTATACAGTTGTGCAGGGGATCTTTAGCAATGCCTATCTGGTGGCGGTGGAGTCAGTATCAAATGGATTGACAGAACAGGTTTACAATCTTTCCTAAATTCTTATGAAAGTGAATATGCAACAAGCTATGAATTAAATTGATTATACAATATTAATAAAACATAATATGTAATATTCTAATTTGAAGCCAGAGTTAGGTACAGATTATTTTTGCAGGCTCTAGCTTCATAGCCCTGAATTTTCCCACAAATTCTCATATCTAGGTTGGACAACTCTTATTTTACTGAACCATACTGTAACTTAGTTCTCTTCCATTATTGTATGGTATTTGTTAGGTTTATATCTCAACATTGTTGTTCCTGCTTTTGCACATTATTCTTGAAAATGTACTGGATGCAGGGTTATTCTCTTCAGTATTCCTATGATGACTTGATTTGTGCATTGGATACATTTCTCTACATGGAAAATCTTGGTGTCTTTATCTGTAAAAAAAAAAAAATAAATTCTGGGCCTCATATACTCATAAATATGCCTAAATAACAGGTCCTCAACCAGACAAATAGGTTGGAAATCCAATTACTGGAAAATTCCATATCCACCAACAAGCTGGAGAAAGCGTTGCTATTGCAGAACCAAGAAATCAGTAACTTACGTGAAAAGAACAGGTACAAACCTTCAAGTATATTATTGTATTGATTACTCATGTATAAAAAATAATTTTTTCATTAATGTTTTTTTGCAAAAATAATTAATAAGCCAGAATTTTAATCATATAATGACATCAGTCAAAGTTTTATAGTATACAGTGTACTCTCAATAATACATACTAGATCTGTGTGTCCTGGATGATGCAGTCTTCACCCTGCAAATTGCCCTGTGTGTGCTTTCCTCCTTGTCTGCGGCCTGTGTGAGCTGCCCTTACTGCATCTCCTCTCGACACACACATCTTCACGTAAAACCTACTTCTTTTATCTCTGACACTGAGGAGAGGGAGAACACAGAGAGCCAGCCAGAGTTCTGAAGGATTAATATCAGATTAAAGGGTTTCTGTCACCAGATCTGGGCATATTAAACAGGATGACATTTGCAATGTGCAAATGTCACCTGATGCCCAATCTGGTATTAATTTTTTTATTGGTGCCCCCGTTTTTGATAAAAATGATGTTTTATTTTATGCTAATTAGGCTTACTGTCACGCTCGGGTGTGGGGGGAAAAGCCACACCGAGCGTATGAGGGATGGGAACAGACAAAACCAGGGAACTGGTCACCTCCTGCAGGGGACCCTAAGACTAGGCCCTAGCTGGCTACCAGTATGAACTAACCCGGGTGGTAGGAAAGCTCATACACAGGAACCTAATCTGAGTAAACCCTAGAACACCCTGCAGTCTAATGACACAAGAGAGTAACCTGTTCCTCCAAGCGTAAGGAGGAACAGGAGACTCAAACAGGAATAACCAAAGGAAGGGAAAACACTTAACTTTAAGTAGAACTCAGCAACAGGATCTCAGCCGAGATCCACACCACTCTCAACAGGTATGTAGCAGATATAAACCGCAAGGGATACTGGGAGAGGAAGAGGTAAATAGGAGACAGCTAATTGCCCAGCGGCAACAGCTGAGGGAAAGGGGTGTGGAGAACAGCACCCAAACCACAGGAATAGCCTGTCAAACCTGTCACTTAGAAAGAACGTCTGATTCCAGACGCAAGACCACTCGTGACATTACCCCCCCTTTTACGGGTGACCTCCGGGCACCCAGGACCAACTTTATCAGGGTGACATCTGTGAAAGGCTTTTTACCAAACGACTGGCATTCACGTCAGATGCCGGTACCCATGACCTCTCCTCAGGACCATAACCCTTCCAATGAACCAGATATTGAAGGGTCCCACGAAGAACTCGAGAATCAATGATCTTGACAATCTGAAATTCCAAATTACCATCCACCAAGACAGGCGCGGGTGGCAAGGGAGATGGCTCCAGAGGTTCAACATACCTCTTCAACAAACATCTGTGAAACACATTATGGATTTTCAGGGCCTGCGGAAGTTCAAGACGAAATGCTACAGGATTAATAATGGCCGTGATTTTATATGGGCCAATAATCTTGGACCAACTTCCATGAAGGAACTTTCAACTTAATGTTCCTAGTAGACAGCCACACAGAATCACCCACATTTAGGTCCGGACCATTCATGCGTCTCCTGTCAGCCACACGTTTGTACTTGTTACCCATATTTATCAAGTTACTTTGAATTTTTTCGCCATATGGAAGACAATGATGACGAAAAACGTTCTTCCTCAGGAATACCAGAAGTATCAGAACCACAAAATGTGCCAAACTGCGGGTGAAAGCCATATGCACCAAAAAATGGTGACTTACCAGTGGAGTCCTGTCTGCGATTATTTATGGCAAACTCAGCCAGAGACAAAAAACGAGGACCACTCCTCCTGGTTCTCAGAGACAAAGCATCTCAAATAAGTCTCCAGATTCTGATTGGTACGCTCAGTCTGTCCATTCGTCTGGGGATGAAAGGCAGAGGAGAAAGACAGTTGTACCCCGAGCCGAGTACAGAACGCCCTCCAGAATCTGGACACAAACTGAGTCCCACGATCAGAGACAACGTCAGTGGGAATGCCATGAAGTTTCACAATATTGTCAACAAACACTTGTGCAAGAGTTTTAGCATTGGGGAGTCCAGGTAATGCAATAAAGTGCGCCATTTTACTAAAACGATCTACAACCACCAGAATAACTGTCTTACCAGACGACTCAGGCAGATCAGTGATGAAGTCCATGGATAGGTGAGTCCATGGTCTGGACGGGATGGGTAATGGAAGTAGGGGTCCAGAGGGACGAGTATGTGTCACCTTAGAGCGTGCGCAGACACTACAGGCTGACACATATTCCTCAACACACTTACGCAGACCTGGCCACCAGAATCTACGAGAGATGAGGTCGACAGTGGATTTACTCCCAGGGTGTCCCGCAAGCACCGAAGAATGATGCTCCTCAAAAACCTTATAACGCAAATCAGAAGGAACAAACAACTTCCCGGGAGGGCAAGACTCCGGCGCATCTCCCTGGGCCTCAAGCACTTTAGCCTCAAGATCAGGGTAAAGAGCGGATATCACCACTCCCTCAGACAGTATAGGGCTAGGATCTTCAAAATCACCACCCCCGGGAAAACTACGTGACAAGGCATCCGCCTTCACATTCTTAACCCCAGGACGGTATGTGACAATGAAATTGAATCTGGTGAAGAACAAAGACCATCTGGCCTGCCTCGGATTAAGTCGTCTAGCCGACTCCAGGTAAGCCAGATTTTTTGTGATCAGTGAATACCGTGATTGGATGATTCGCCCCTTCCAACCAATGACGCCATTCCTCAAAAGCCAACTTAATGGCCAGTAACTCTCGGTTACCCACATCATAATTTCTCTCCGCCACAGAGAGTTTCTTCGAAAAAAAAGCACATGGGCGCCATTTACCAGGTGACGGGCCCTGTGATAACACAGCTCCTACCCCCACATCGGATGCGTCAACCTCCACAATGAAAGGTTGTGACACATCTGGCTGCACCAATATAGGGGCAGAAGAAAAGCATTCCTTTACAGCAGAGAAGGCTTGCAATGCTGCATCAGACCACACAGAGACATCCGTCCCTTTCTTAGTCATGTCAGTTAAGGGTTTAACCATAGACGAATAGTTCTTAATAAATTTTTCGGTAATAGTTGGTGAACCCCAAAAATCGCATAAGAGCCTTCAGATTTTCAGGTCGGTCCCAGTTCAGAACAGCACAGACCTTCTCTGGATCCATACGAAAACCTGAAGATGAAAGCAGGTATCCTAAGAATTGCACCTCATGTACAGCAAAAGCACATTTCTCTAATTTTGCATACAACTTGTTATCTCTTAAGATTTGCAACACCTGCCTCACGTGATCCTGATGTGTCACAATATCTGGAGAATAGATTAGTATGTCATCCAAATACACGACTACAAACCTCCCCACAAGATGATGAAAAATGTCATTAACAAAATGCTGGAAGACAGCAGGAGCATTGGTCAACCCAAAAGGGCATGACCAGGTTCTCAAAGTGGCCCTCAGGAGTGTTAAAGGCCGTCTTCCATTCATCCCCTTCCTTGATCCTGACCAGATTATATGCCCCCCTTAAGTCCAACTTGGAGAACACCTTGGCATCCACAATCTGGTTAAACAAGTCAGGAATCAAAGGAAGGGGGTACGGATCACGGACAGTAATCCTATTGAGTTCACGGAAATCCAGACATGGCCTAAGGGATCCGTCCTTTTTTTTAACAAAAAAGAACCCTGCTGCCACAGGAGATTTGGAAGGCCTAATATGTCCTTTGGCCAAACTCTCAGCAATATATTCCTTCATGGCCGTTCTCTCAGGTCCAGAAAGGTTATACAGCCTAGATTTAGGCAATCTTGTTCCAGGGATAAGATTGATAGGACAATCGTATTCCCGGTGAGGGGGTAAATCCTGACATCCACCTTCAGAAAATACATCAGAGAAATCCGATATAAAAGAAGGAAGAGTCTTAGTGGTTAAAGCAGAAAAAGATGTATTAAGGCAATTGTCAACACAATAATCGCCCCCAATCCACAATTTGTCTAGTATGCCAGTCAATGGACGGATTATGTTTGCTTAACCACGGTAAACCCAGAACCACGGGAGCAGGAAGACCTTCCAACACAAAACATGAAATAAGCTCCTGATGAAATTCACCCACTCTTAATTTGATATCATGCACCATCTGAGACAAACACTTCTGAGAGAGAGGTGCAGAATCAATGGCAAACACAGAAATCCTCTTATCCAAAGAACTTGGTGACAATCCATGCATACGGACAAACTGAGCATCAATCAAGTTCACCCCTGCCCCGCTGTCAATAAACACCTCAATTTTCACAACCTTTGATTCTAGCGCCACCTCGGCAGTCAGGAGAAAACGGGTACTGCAGGATGAAGACAAATTCACATTTTCAGTCTCCCTACCCACTCCACCAAGAGTGAGATGAGAATTCAACGCCCCCTTTTCTTTTCTCTCCTTTAGAGATAGGAAGCATGGACATACATTGATAAAGTGTCCTTTCTGACCACAGAAAAAACACACACCCTTTTTATTACCAAGATGTTTACGGGTGGCTACAGGAGTGGCTCCCCCTAATTGCATAGGTGCATCCCCAGACATCAACCTAGGGGAATATTCACCCAAAGTATCATAGGAAGCTGGTACACTATGTGATAGTACGTCCTGAGAGCGGGGGCCCCTAGATCGCTCTCTCAGTCGCCTATCCATGCGTACAGCAAGAGACATAGCGGCTTCCAAAGACACAGGGGTTTCCTGAAAGGCCAAAGCGTCCTTCAGCCTTTCAGACAAACCTTGACAGAATTGGCTACGTAAAGCCGGATCGTTCCATTCAGTATTGGTCGCCCACCTCCGAAACTCAGAGCAATAAGTCTCAACCGGCCGCTCACCCTGACAAAGGTTACGTATCTGGGTCTCCGCCAGGGAGATACGATCCGGGTCATCATAGATAATCCTAGGGTCTTGAAAAATTCATCTACCGACCGGAGAGACAGCGATCCGGCCGGTAGAGAAAAGGCCCATGACTGTGCATCCCCTTTAAGCAGCGAGATGACCACACCAACCTTCTGTTCCTCATTACCAGAAGAATGTGGACGCAGTCTGAAATACAATTTGCACGCCTCCCTAAATAGAACAAAATTATCACATTCCCCAGAAAATCTATCCGGGAGGGGGACCTTAGGCTCCAAACAGGCCTGACACTCAGCACCCCCAGAACCACCAGCCTGTGGTCTCTGAATCTGGTTGCGGATGTCAGCCACCTCCAAGCTGAGTCCCTGCAGCCGTTCAGCCAGTGTAGCAATAGCATCCATGTCAGCACAAAAATGACATAAATTTTTGTTAGCGGCGGTTTATAATGTCACGCTCGGGTGTGGGGGGAAAAGCCACACCGAGCGTATGAGGGATGGGAACAGACAAAACCAGGGAACTGGTCACCTCCTGCAGGGGACCCTAAGACTAGGCCCTAGCTGGCTACCAGTATGAACTAACCCGGGTGGTAGGAAAGCTCATACACAGGAACCTAATCTGAGTAAACCTAGAACACCCTGCAGTCTAATGACACAAGAGAGTAACCTGTTCCTCCAAGCGTAAGGAGGAACAGGAGACTCAAACAGGAATAACCAAAGGAAGGGAAAACACTTAACTTTAAGTAGAACTCAGCAACAGGATCTCAGCCGAGATCCACACCACTCTCAACAGGTATGTAGCAGATATAAACCGCAAGGGATACTGGGAGAGGAAGAGGTAAATAGGAGACAGCTAATTGCCCAGCGGCAACAGCTGAGGGAAAGGGGTGTGGAGAACAGCACCCAAACCACAGGGAATAGCCTGTCAAACCTGTCACTTAGAAAGCCGCGTAGAACGTCTGATTCCAGACGCAAGACCACTCGTGACACTTACTAGGTGCAAGGGGCGGTTACCCTGCACCTAGTAAGCTCCGTTTGCCCACCTGCGGTCACGCCTACCTTGTCTTGATTGACAGGGCCAGGCAGCTTGTTCGATCCTCTGCCGGCCCTGTGCGCGATTCAAATCCCGCGCCTGCGCCGTGTGGAATAAAATCGGCGCAGGTGCAGTGAGCGGCGCTGGCCGCCGGGCTCCCGGCTACCTCACTGCGCCTGCGCGATGACGTCAGTGTACACGCTGACGTCATCGGCGCAGGCGCAGTGAGGTAGCCGGGAGCCCGGCGGCCAGCACCGCTCACTGCGCCGATTTTATTCCACACGGCGCAGGCGCGGGATTTGAATCGCGCACAGGGCCGGCAGAGGATCGAACAAGCTGCCTGGCCCTGTCAATCAAGACAAGGTAGGCGTGACCGCAGGTGGGCAAACGGAGCTTACTAGGTGCAGGGTAACCGCCCCTTGCACCTAGTAAGCCTAATTAGCATAAAATAAAACATCATTTTTATCAAAAACGGGGGCACCAATAGAAAAATTAATACCAGATTGGGCATCAGGTGACATTTGCACATTGCAAATGTCATCCTGTTTAATATGCCCAGATCTGGTGACAGAAACCCTTTAAGAAACTGTAGCAGCTAGGTGAGGGTCTTATCTCCACTGAAGCAAAATAGTAGGACTTTTTAAAGGGGTTGTCCCATGAAAAATATTCTAGAGTTTTCAAACCAGCACCTGGATCTGAATTCTTTTGTAATTGCATGTAATTAAAAATTAGTTAGTTAGCCACTGTGTTTTTCAATAAAATATATGTATAGAGCCACCTGTTTTTTTTTTCTTATTTCTTTGTCCTGCTCACTGAGATAGCCGCACATGCTCAGTTTCATCCTTTAACTGCCTCCTGAGTTGTGATAGGGAGAGCATGGACACGGCCCCTTACCTGCAGCAGAAAACACATTCCCCTTGAGCTGTCAGCTTGACAGAAATCTAGCAGAACAATAAATAGGAAGATCTCTGGATCCATGTGAGGTACAGGGCTGATTCTAGCTTTGTTAGAAAGAGACTGTCATGTACTATGTGATGTCTGGTTTTCATTTTAATATTAGTCATAGGATAACCCTTAAGGAAGAAATATTGTAATTGTTTATTTAATAGGCCAATAATACTAAATGTTTTTTATAGCTGTTAAAATAACTGCCAAGAAGGTATAAAAAATATTGGAAGCATGAGCAATAAACTAAGTTGCTATTAATGAACATATTATATAGCTGTTGCAGTTTAAAAATGTAATAATAATATTGGGATGGTGAAAACATAATTGAGCATGAATGGACAGCCTCCTAGCCATCTAATAGCCCTATTCTTCCCTAAGGATCAGTTTCAGCTTAAGGCCATGGGTATATAAAGCATGCCTGTGAATCCTTCATCTATCACAAACTACCATACCCCCTTCATATAGTCAAATGACTAGCATAGCAGCCTCATATCTAATGCCCAGCATGTTTAGAACCAATAAACCATACATGTCATAGACCATACAATACCTACAAGACACTCTAATGTGTCACTTGTTTTCTAGATGTAGCTTGAGTGGAGGCAGGAGTCCTCTCATTGATGTGTACATATTCTAGACTCCTCAATAATGATGAGCTGCCAACTCCACTTGTGTCTGATTGACAGCTTTCTCCCCCATGCACGCTAATAAGGAGAAAGTTCTTAATCAGCCATGTAAGGGTTAGGGGTTGCCCACCATTCATGAATATGAGGGCTCCATACTTGGCTTGTGCTGCAATCTAATAAAGTGTGATTTTGTGAAAACTACTAAACTACTACAAGAAAACAAGTGACACACCACTATAATTGGGATATCTGTCACTGATTTGTGTTATGTCAGCATCATATCTGGCCAGGACCTATGTTTAATATATGCCTTCTCAATGCATCCTGTGTTTTTTCAGTTTTCTAGAGAATAAAGTTTTGCAGATGGAGGAGAAGCACAAGGAGGAAATAGAGTATTGAGAGCGGAGAAACTTCATGTAGATGAGTTACTTTCAAAGCAAAGTGAGCTCATTGGCGAGAATTGGGAGAACAACTCAATGAAGCCGTGCAGAAACAACAGCATGCTACAGAGACAACAGGCATTCATCACTGGAGACTGTGGGCCAACTGACCAACCTGGTTTCACAATACAAACCGTTAGTAAAACAAATAAAAACAGTAGACAAATATTTCTGTACTTTGTCATTATCACCTTTTGCTTGTTACCTGGAGATATTACTACAGAATACATACATTGATGCAGACAATTTCTTGTCAGCATAACAGATCATACAATCCCCTGGGCCATGGGTGGGTAAAATGTCAGATTTTTGGATATTCATTATATGATTATGCTTAGGTCTTGTTCATTACTCACTTTAAAATAATATTCATTATACTGTGAATATTCAGTTCAGTTATTTTTTTAGTTAAAGTGGTATTCCAGTTAGACGAAGTTATTCCCTATTCATAGTATCCTGCATACAGGGGTCCTGTTTCCCCACCCAAATTGAGCATCAGGTCAAGTAAGCGTGCTGCCCACTTCATTCATTTTGTAGGGAACTCTCCAGCAGTACCATACTCCTGCTCTTAGGATCAGTCGGGGACCCAGTGGATGGACACCTACCAAAATAACAATTATACCCTGTCCTTTGGATAGAGGATAGCTTTTAACCCCTTTTAAGCAGTTGTATGTGAAGCCAGCTGTTTGAAGGGGTGTGATATTACAGATCACTACAGCTTTTTTCCATTGAGCTGTAATAGCAGACATAACGCTATTAAAAGAATGGAATCTGTTCTTGGTAAACAATGAAGAGGATGTGGCTTCACGTCTTAGTAGAATGACCTTATGTATACCACCAAACTTTTTATATGTTTTATTATAAAGTTTGAAGAATGTCCTAATAACAAATAAGGCAACATGTTGTTTTCTCTTGTTGACTCATTATTGCAAGCGATTACATTTTATTTTTTGTTTTCAGATATTCCAATCATAGCAAAAGAGGAGCAGTTGAGCTTTCGAGACTGTGCAGATGCTTCTAAAGCTGGTGTGACATCTAGCGGAGTCTACACTTTGCATTTCCCAAACTCTACAGAATCAGTAAAGGTTAGTAGTAAACAGGCGAATTTAGGAAACTACCGTATATTTTCTATCTTTTTCAGCTTGTTGCTTGTAACTACATGTTTGGATGGATAGAGAACAGTTAAAAATACAGAACACAACTTTTGACATTGTCTATCTCCACACAAAGCAAATAAATAAGAAATGAAAAATAGGAGTTGTTTGCTGAGTTAAAAAAATAAACTTAAAATATTAATTAAAATCCAAATGAACCACAGTCAAGAATGCTTGGAAATGGTGCAATAGCTAGATGAAGCATTGGACTAAGATTACTTGGACTTTGCTAGAGAATATGAGGATGTGACAATATATTTATGGTATAATGGTATGGGTATTGCCTTTAAAAATTGGAACAGCTGATACCAGTGTCAGAGTGGAGTGCCCAATGCCCACCAGTAGAATTAATTCTGGGGGCCCACTGTACAGCTAAGTGAAAATATTACCTACTCCCTCATTCGCAAATCACAAAAATTGCACTTTCTTTTTTAAAAGGTCACAGTGATAAATCTGGAGTGAACCTTGCTAACACAGCTCACCATGCCCACTTTACAACCTACTTTTCAAAATCCACCCTTTATCTTTGGGGCTAAAGTAGTTTACTTTTCTTTCTTTCGAAAACAAATACACCACAGACAAGGCTGATTATTTTCATATACCTTATAATATTTGTGACCATATACTGTAGTTTTGAGGATTGTGCCACTTTCCATCAGGGACATGCACATGACTTTTTAATAGGAGGTGTTATACTGCATTTACAATATTTTGCTTTTGTACTTTATGAAGAAAGTAATTTGTTACCAATTTAACTACAATAAAGTCATCCTATGTAAAGTGGAACATCAGCTGCTTCGAAAGGTAAAACAGAGTTGTAGAAAGAAAAAAAGAACATAGATAATGGTAAATTCTAGCTGTTAGCAGGCCTGAGCTACTGTACAAAAAGCATACCTGGCAGATGATAAAACATATACACTGACCAATAGTGACCCTGGTAGCTGAGAGTAATATACAACCCTAGTGGCAAAATGTATTTATACACTGACCAATGCTCTCTTGCTCTGACTAGGCTCCACCACGTGTATATGTAAACCTATGAGCCTTTTGCTTGTTCTTTTCCTTAAACTGATTTCCCGTTTCTCGATTTTGATGACATATCCTCAGGATTTTGGTGGTCAGACACCAGGCACACTGATCTGCTGTTTTTGAGCAGCCGTTGATGCTAGAAACAAAACAGTGAATGGAGCCAGAAGCAAAAGGCTCTGGCCACTGTGTTGTGACTATGTCAGTGTAATGCAGCTCAGCTCCCATTTATTTGAATTGGAAACCAAATGAAAATGGGAAGTCAAATGAAATATGTTTAAAGCCTCATGCACATGGCCTAACTGTGGGCAGGAGACTGTACAGTGGTATATGGTGCATTGTCAGTCCACATGTTTGGGAGATATTCAACT
>ONZH01025568.1:0-90572 GCA_900303285.1 Rhinella marina
CCTAAAACATTATTTTTGAGGGACTGGTGGTGAACAGTCCCTTGAAAACATTATATTTGAGGGACTGGTGGTGAACAGACCCTTGAAAACATTATGGTTGAAGGCCTGGTGGTGAACAGACCATAGAAAACATTATTTCTGAGGGCCTGGTGGTGAACCAGTAGGGTTGAGAAGAGACAAGTTGAGGAGGAGGAGGAGGCAGCACTTGATTGCACCCAGTATGTTTCCAAATAGACAATTGACGGTGGGGGCATTAGTAGGAGCAGTATTCTTTTGGACCCAGAAGGGCCTAGTACAGAGAACTGAAGTTGGAAGCTAAGAATATGCACGCTTGTAAAAATCAGTTTTTAGACATGACAAAATGTTAACATTACAGCTAGTCTAGTAGGATACGGATACGGTGAAATAGACAGACAACCTTACCCACAGAATCCATGAGGTGAAGAAAGGACATTTAAAAAGGCACAGATTCAAGAAGGCTATATGCCAGTTCCATTATCCAAAAATACGTGTCCAATTTTCATGAACTGGACACCTCACTGGCACTCGCTTTACAAATTGACGCAACTACTCTGGTGTAAAACCTGTTGAATCTGGGCCTATGGCTGTTGGCAAGACATATATATATATCTTTGATACACCAGTTTGATGTCCTAACCGAGTGCAGCGCCCAACCCAATGGATGTATGCTTTTGTGTTTTTAAAGTGCTGTCACCAGCTGGCTTAAAGGATAAGTCCGGGCAATTTATAAGGCCCCATTCACACGACCGTAAGTGAATGGGGCCGTATCTATCCACAAAATTGCGGAAAGATACAGCCCCATTCATTTCTATGGGGCCAGGAGCGGCGGCAGGGAGCTAGCTGCATTCCGCGGCTCCTATGAAGAAAGTGCTATAGTTGTCCGTGCGCATGGACAACTATAGGCATTTTCAATGGGGCCGCCCTGCGTGTGTTCCGGGCAGCCCCATTGAAAATGCCTATAGTTGTGCGTGCGCAGGGACAACTATAGCACTTTCTTCATAGGAGCCGCGGCATGGAGCTAGCTCCCTGCCGCCGCTCCCGGCCCCATAGAAGTGAATGGGGCTATATCTATCCGCAATTTTGCGGATAGATACGGCCCCATTCACTTACGGTGGTGTGAATGGGGCCTAAGTTTATGGGTCAAGTAAGGGCACAGAAAGTAATTAATTGCCTGGACTTATCTTTTAAAGTGGTTAGGGGAAAAACCCCTGATGGGGTATGGGAGTGACCTTCCCGCCCTCTCTTCGGTCACTCCCAAAAAACCTCACCCTATGGGTACCTTCACATGTGGCTACGGGTCTGCTGAGTAAAATCAACAGGGCATTTTTATACCGTTCACCAAACGGCGTTCAGTACTATGGTGCCGTCCGGACATACGCAGTTCTGCGCTGAACTGGGTATTTGCGTCCAGCCCCATAGTACTGAAGGTGGCATAAAATCAGCCAACGATGCGCAGTGGATTTTAGGCAGCAGAGAACCCCAAAAAAGCATCCCATTGTAAAGGTACCCATAAATAAGGCAAGTTAACCTGCCTTTCAGCAACTGTTTGTTGCTGTAAGTAACTGTGGAGGTTTTTTATATCACAGCTGAAGGACAGCAACCTCCGTGATATATACCCCATAGACAGCCTTATTCCACGCATGACTGCATGAGAGGCATGAAATCATTCGCACAGAGAAGAACCCCATCGGGATTTGTGGTGCGACATTTTACTACTCTCATGATATCAACAAAATACCTCAAGAACAGTTAGTACCCGCTCACAAAACGGTGAGTAGTGTTCCTTGGCACGGGTGCCAGGGATAGAACCCCACGGCTATAGTTCACAAAAGGTGAAATCCCCACTTTGTGAAGCATAGTCGTGGGGATTATTTTAGGGATGGTACTGTTCTTGGGGTATGGGTTGGACGGTGCACCGGTGTGAGGCATTAAGCTGGTGTGAAGATGTTAAATGGCCAACACACCATGGGCATTAAATTTGGAGATGGGGTTCTGTTTATTTAAATGTATCCTAATGAAGTAGGGAATTTTTAAGGTGATTTTTTTAAAAAATTTTGGGTCTAAGGGGGGAACATTACTGAATAAGTTAAATTATGGATTTTTACGTTGGGCAAATATTTGGGATCTTAAGGTCATTTTCTTGGACACACGGATTGCCATGCAAGACGGGTGACTGATGACTTAGTCATTCAAATCAGGCAGGGGGGTGGTATAATCCGATGTAATCCAGGCACGATTCATCTTTATAAAAGTCAGCATCTCAACACTGTAGCAAGAGAGCCTCGTTCTTTGCGGTGTTACGATGTTACCCGCCACACTGAACACCCTCTCTGACGCGACACTACTGGCTGGGCAGGACAGCAGAGCCAAAGAAAACTCTGCCAGTTGAGGCCAAATGTCCAGTTTCTCTGCCCAGTACTGCACGGGGTCGGTGACACTTTGGGGCAGGGTACAATCTGGGTAGGCAGTGACCTGGTGGGTGAGCTCATGCTGGTCCACGCCATGAGTCCGGTGTTGTATCCTCTCTTCAGCAGCTGGCTGCATGAAATCGCTCATCAGCGATTGAAGGCTATAGCGACTTTTCACGCCTCCACTAGTGGTGGTGGTAGTGGAGCGCGCCGGTTCCCCCCGAGCGGATGTTGTCTGGGAACCTGGCTGGTCTCGCTGGTAAGTAGAGACCAGCTGTCTGGTGAGTAGGTCCTGGTAGTACCCCAGTTTTGCCTCCCTCTCTGATGGTAGAAAAAATTCAGCCATTTTGCGGCGGAAGCGAGGGTCCACCAGGGTGGCCAGCCAGTATTGGTCCCTCTGGCGGATGTCCACAATCCGGCTTTCACTCCTCAGACACTCCCACAGGCACCTTGCCATCTGCACCAAGGACAATGAGGGCCTCTCCTCTACACTGTCCTCGGTATAGTTACAGGGTCTGCTGGGGTCTTCCTCCGCTTCCTCTACCACCTCATCCTCCATCTCCTCCTGTGATTGAGAGGCAGAGAAGCCAGGTGGCGGTGTGTGGAATGGCTGGGCATGGACATCTTCCTCCTCCTCACCCTCCATCTGCACTTCATCCATCTCTGGGCTCAAGGCGATGTTTAGCCTTGGAGTGGTGGCCTGGGAATCCTCGCTGATGATGCTTTTCAGCGCACTTTCCAGAACATGGACGAGTGGGATGATGTCGTTGATCCCATAGTCATTCCTGCGCACAAACAAAGTCGCGTCCTCAAAAGGGATCAACAATTGGCAGACTTCACGCATCATCTGCCAGTGTGTGACTTGGAAGTCGCAGTGTGGCGTGAAGCTGCCTGACTGCCCCATGAGGTAGTCTGTAACGGCTGACCTTTGCTCGTACAGGCGGTCCAGCATATGGAGGGCAGAATTCCAGCGTGTTGGCACGTTGCAGATTAGCCGATGTTGGGGCAGACTGCGCTGTCTCTGGATCCTGAGCAGGGTGTTCCTTGCAGTGTAGGAGTGGCTGAAGTGTTTGCACACTCTGCGTGACATCCTCATAAGGTCTTGTAGTGCAGGAAATGATCTAAGAAACCTGTGCACTATGAGGTTTATCACATGTGCCATACAAGGTGTATGACTCAGCCCTCCCTGCTGCACTGCAGAGACAATGTTCCTCCCATTGTCTGCTACCACACTTTGATGGGATCTGCAGTGTATGGTGCATCCTGACAGGAGGTGGTATTGGGGTCACGGTTCTTCCAGGCCTGTTGGTGTTGCCTTTCCATATGCTTTCGCATGGATATTGTCCCGAGATTATCACCCCTACCACGACTGACCCTCTCATTGCACAGCAGGCACAATGCGATATGCTTATCTGTCCCCAGGCGGAAGAACTGCCAGACGACTAAGGACCGTGGTTTGCTGACAGCCACGGGGGGTCTTGCTAGCTGTTGCCTGCCACTGCTGCCTGAGGGTGCCCTCTCAGGACCAAGGCTTTGAGAGGGTGATCTCTGCCTGGTAGCTTCTCTTCTACCCCTCCCTCTTGTGCCTTGGTTGCTTGCAACAGTGGGATGTTGCTACGTCGGTGGCACCTCTATTTCATCCACCGATGATGCTGAGGATAATGCTGCTTGAGGGTGCCACGTCTGATCAGCGACATCATCATCAAAGTCAGGACCACTGCTACTTTGCTCCGGTGGCTGGGACAGGATATCAGGTGTGGCACTGGATGCCCCTCCCTGGCTCTGTTGACTGCTTACAGCCAACACCTCCTCTGGAGTCTCAGTACGTTCCACCGGCTGACTTTGGTGGACTTCCTCCTCCTCCTCACTAAAAAGTGGTAGAGACTCCAAGGGCAGATCAAGGTTTGCAAAGAGTTCCCTGGCAGAAGGTGCCCCAAAGGAGAGTGGCATTCTAATAACAGGCGACGGGGCAGAGGACTGTCGCTGACCGTCCCATGTAGGGGTGGTGTCGGATGATCCAGCCGATGCTTGACTCCTCGTTTGGTAGCTTTGGGCGGTGGAACTGGAGGATTGGGTAAGCCAATCTAGAACCGCTAGCTGTGTGGTTCTTACTTGACCAGTGGCCATCAGGGGTAGCTGCACCCTGCTGCCACGCCTGTTACCCCGGCACCACCGGGCCTGGTGCTGCCACTTCTCCTACCCTCACCGCCTGGTGTTGCACTCCTTGCCTGGGAAGTGCTGGAAGTAGGACGCTTGGACATATTTTTATTGTGTGGGGGAAAATTAAATGATGTATTTTTTTTTATACTTTTTTAAACTTTATTTATTTATTTTTAAACTTTTTTTTACCTTTTTTTTACCTTTTTTTATAACTTTTAAATTATTTTTTTTTAAACTTTGTTTATAACTTTTTTTTTGGAGTTGTTTTTAAACTTTTTTGTTGTGGCTAAACGGGGTTGACGGCACCCAGCTGAGCATCAACGTGTAGCGTGTACGGTCACGGAACAGGAATCCTATCTGTCCTGACTCTTTTCTCTCTTTTTTTTTTTCTCACCCTATCTCTCCCTAGATGTCACAATTTTTTTTTATTTATATGACTTCCTCTCTTGCTTTCTCAGCCTCTTTCCCTATCTATCACCTTAACTTCTATATCTAGCTTTCTCTTCCTCTCTCCTGCTTCTCTCACTAACCCTTTCTATTTCTTCTCTATCTCTCCCTGTATCTATCTACTTGTTTGACTATCTATCGGTCTATTTATCTATCTATCTATCTATCTATCTATCTATCTATCTATCTATCTATCTATCTATCTATCTCTTTTCCCTCTCTATCTATGGAGCTCCTTTCTCTCGGATGTCTGAAGACGCACTGACAAAATGTCGGCACGCTCAGGCACTTCCGGGGCTGTGGGGGTGACGTCACACATCTTGTTTTTCACAGAATTCCAGGATACAAGGGATTATAGGAGTAATAATCCCTTGTATCCTGGTCTAGTCTGTGTAAAAAGTACAGTTTTGCGTTGCCGTTTTTTTTTTTTTACCAGATTTGTTATGAATCTGGTTCGTTATGGTTCGGTTCGCTCAAAATAACGGCTCAAAAATATACGCATATTTGAGAATGTACGCTAATGCGTGTACACATTAGCGAACATTCTCAAATATGCGTATATTTAGGGTATGGAATATGGCATATTCCATACCCAAAATATACGCATATTTGAGAATGTTCGCTAATGTGTACGCATTTTATGAATTCATACGCATTAGCGTACATTCTCAATAAATATGTGTATATTTTGCGTCGCCGTTATTTTAACCAGATTCGTTACGAACTTTCTCAAAATTCGGTTCGGTGACGAACCGAACATTTGGGAAAATTCGAAACGAATCTGGTTCGTTACGGTTCGGTTCGCTCATCCCTACTAACAGCACCAGCGTCCTGGAGCAGCTCTAAAGGAACTTATAATGCCAGTGAGATGATATGAAAGCTGCTCAGACTGTGCTCTGGGATCAGTGTGCATAGCTCTATCAGTCCAGTGGGGATGGGGGTGGGATTCTGCAGTGCCCATAGAGTTGTTAAGACACAATGCTTACCCATAAAACATAAGTTAGGTTTAGATCAACATAATGAACCCTACCAGGCAGCATGTCTGCTTTACCGGGGTTGATCTCAGTGACAGAGCCGTTTTAAAAGGTTTTTGTCACTTATTGAAACGTCTGTGCTGCCACCTACAGGATGGGACTGGCGTGCAGTAACAAAGTGAGCTGAAGTTGGGGAGTTCACTCAGTCTCGTAACAATTAGCTCGAGCTCAGTTGCATATCTGACCCCTTAGAAATTGCTATTTCACCATTCAGTGCTGCCACCTACTGCACTGAACTGGGATAGCAACTGGAATAATTTTTATTATTATTCTATACAGACATTGCTATACCACGGTTGTGTGCTGCCACCTTCTGGACCTAACTGGGATAGCAACTGGAATAATTTTTACCATTATTCTCGCAGACATTGCTATATTGTGGTTCTATGCTGCCACCTTCTGGATCTAATTGGGATAGCAACTGGAATAATTTTTACCATTATTCTAGCAGACATTGCTATATTGAGGTTCTGTGCTGCCACCTGCTGAACTGAAATAGCAACTTATATATTTTTTACCATTATTCTATGCAGACATCTATATATAGCATTTCTGTGCTACCACCTACTGAACTGGTATAGCCACTGGGCATTTTTTTTCCCATTATTCTAGCAGACATCTATAGATAGCATTTCTGTGCTGCCACCTGCTGAACTGAACTGGAATAGCAACTTAGATATTTTTTTACCATTATTTAATGTAGACATCTATATATAGCATTTCTATGCTACCACCTACTGAACTGGTGTAGCCACTGGGCATTTTTATTTTATTTTCCATTCTTCTAGCAGACATCTATAGGTAGCATTTGTGTGCTGCCACCTACTGAACTGAATTGGGATAGCCACTGGGAAATGTATTTCTATTATTCTATGCCGACATCGCTATATCACAGTTCAGTGCTGCCACCTGCTGCACTGAACTGGGATGCACTAACCATTTAAGCCAAGAAAGGAGCAGAATACCCCAACCTCAGTTGCAAATGTGACCTGTCATATAAACTTTAGCGTAGGCTAGTAGAGTCTCCGTTGGCATAAACAGACCAAATGAGGGCTTGAATCGATCGTCTGAGAGAAACGAAAAAAATTGCACGTGACCTTCAGATTTGCGGTTGTCTTACCAAATAATTTTTGCTCTTTTTTTGTCCATTTTTTGATGGGTTATGAACCATTAAGCATTAGTTGTGTCATTCATGAAAAGCGCTATTTTTTAGTGCTGACTTTTGCTTCTCAACTTCCGGTGTCAAAGAGTTCGGAAATCCCTCATTAAGAGCAATCTACTTAGGCGTTTCCACTGCTACATGAAAGAGCCAATGACAGTAGTGTGTTGTGCACCTCGCGCAAAAAATTTTGTGGTCTAGGTGATAGTCCAGGTTCAAGAACACGCTCCTGGCGAAAAATTAAACCGTCTACGGCTTCACGAGCCCCGAAATTTAGAGGCTGTTGAGCTTCTATGTTTTGCCTGGAGGAGAGGTTAGTGATGTCCTGGGATGATCCATATAACGTCCTATAAAAGCTGGACGCTGTCCTATTATATCTCTCCATGTAATTTCAACGTATGCCCTAGTACAGTCTGGTAATGATGGGAGCTGTAGTTCTCTCCTCTTATACCCCCTCTCTGTCTACTGATGCCCCATAATAAGTCTGGCCATACAGGGGGTTATAGTTATTTCATTTTAAGGATCTCAACTAGTAAAACTGAATCATGCCCTATAATAATCTGGACATGCTGGGAGTTGTAGTTCTCTCTTCTTACGCTGGTTTCACATCACCATTTAGTTTTGTGTGCTGGACTTTATGTCTAAAATAACAGATCTCAGACTCAAACGGATGCCAAATATGCAGAACTGATGCTGGAAATACAGGATCTGCTTTTTTTTTTCCTGTTCTCCTGACTGATGGATCAGAGGTACAGAAAACTATACAGTGATGTAAACCCAGCCTTATACTCTCTCTGTGTCATATCCACTTGTATCCAATAATAACAGCCTATACATGCTGGGAGTTGTAGTTCTCTCCACTTTTACCTCTCTCTGTGTTGCCCCCTAATTTCAAATAATAACAATCTGGTGATGATGCGACTTGTAGTTCCCTTGTCTACTGTAATGTTCTGCAGCTTCTGAAGTGTGCATTGGGCCTTGTTCACATCTGTGCTGGTGACGATCGCTGTTCCGATCGTCCACTTCATGGACAACAACACCTGACGGATCCCGCTGACAATGATGAGATCTGACGGGTTTCCATCTGCCAGGCTATAAAATTGTGTCCAGCATTTATGACCTGATCCGCAAATGAGGCCCCAACTCAGATGTGATCGAAGCCTTGAGCCCCTTTCACACGAGCGAGTTTTTCACACGGGTGCAATGTGTGAAGTGAACGCATAGCACCTGCACTGAATCCTTACCCATTCATTTCAATGGGTCTGTGTACATGAGCGTTGTTTTTCACGTATCATTTCTGCGTTGTGTGAAAAATGCAGCATGTTCTATATTCTGTGTTTTTCACACAGCCCTAGCCCCTTAGGCCCCTTTCACACGAGCGTGACGGATTAGGTCCGGATGCGTTCAGGAAAATTTGCACCATTTTGCAAGCAAGTTAGTCAGTGTTGTCTGCGATTGCGTTCAGTTTTTTCCACGCAGGTGCAATGCGTTTTGATGCGTTTTTCACGTGCGTGATAAAAAACTGAAGGTTTACAAAAAACATCTCTTAGCAACCATCAGTGAAAAACACATTGCATCCTGAAGCAAGTGCGGTTTTTCAGTGAAGCCCCATTCATTTCTATGGGACCAGGGCTGCGTGAAAATGCAGAATATAGAACATTGTGTTTTTCACGCAACGCAGAACTTATGCGTGAAAAACAACGCTCATGTACACAGACCCATTGAAATGAATGGGTCATGATTCGGTGCGGGTGCTATGCGTTCATGTCACGCATTGCACCCGCGCGGAAAACTCGCTCGTGTGAAAGGGGCCTTAGAAGTGAATGGGGCTTCAGTGAAAAACGCATTGCATCCTGAAGCAAGTGCGGGTGCAATGCGTTTTTCACTGATGGTTGCTAAGAGGTGTTGTTTGTAAACCTTCAGTTTTTTTTAACACGCGTGTGAAAAACGCATGAAAACGCATTGCACCAGCGTGGAAAAAATGAACAACTGAACTCAATCGCAGACAAAACTGACTGAACTTGCTTGCAAAATCGTGCGAGTTTCCCTGACCGCCCCCTGAACGCATCCGGACCTAATCCGTATCGTTCGTGTGAAAGAGGCCTTGACATGAGCGTACATGAGCGTTGTTTTTCACGCATCAGTTCTGCATTGCGTGAAAAATGCAGCATATTCTATATGCTGTGTTTTCCCTTTCATCCTCCACGACGGCATTACCATGAGAGAGACCCGCCTCCAACTAGGTAGGGACAGGAAGAATAAATTTGACCCTCCTTCAGCCATCCTTCAGTATCTTCCTGTCCCTCCAGATGGAGACCGGTCTTTTTTCTTTTTCTCATGGCAATGTTAACAGGCGATCAGTAGAAGGTAATTTTTATATGGCCTGAACCACATGGGGAGCCGAGACTGCCTAAACCCTATGTGGGAATAAGGCGTCTGAACTATTTTTATCAAGCTCGTTACCTTATTGTGTGGCTCCTTCCTCCCCTGCTGCGCGCCGTCCTGGGCGTACACATGTGGTATCCGGATACTCACGGAGTCCCTCCGGATTTACTTGCCCCCACTGCCATACAATACGTTCAGCTCTGGCAGCGTCTCGATCTTCAAAGCGTGAAGTCCGGCATGCGTTCCAGAATGGAGCGCACGCCGCAAGCCAGAAGTTACCCTGGATGCGGCCTGCGCGTTCCACAATGGAACGCATATCGTTTGGGGCCGGCTCAGGCGCGGGATCAAGGTGGAAGACGCCTGCCGATCTGAGGTCTGAAGGTAGGAACATATATGAGGGCTCTTTTTATTCAATGATTCACTCAAGATGAGTGAGCAAAGGAATACCGTTATGGAGGTTCCTTTGAGCCAGACTGTAGTAAGTGCTTCCCTGCTAAGGGTGTAACACTGTCTTTTATCCGATTACTTACATTGTTTCTCTCCTTTTCCCCTCTTGTGTGAAAAAGAGAGTGTGCATAAGCCCAAACCCACTACTAAGATTAAAAAATGTGTATTTTGTGGCGTCAAATTATCAGAATCCTGTACAAAACAACTCTGCAAAAGGTGTACGGGAAATATCGCCAAAGATCTTATACCATCAATTAAAGATGAGCTCGAAGATGTGAATAAGCAGGAGATGCAAGCTGCTTTTGCATAATTTTCTTCTGCCGCAACTAGTAGTTCTGTTATGGGACATAGAGAAACCGGGAATATCTGTTCTCAGTCCTCTTCGGATTCGGATTCCGATTTAGACTCAAGTTTCTGACGACTCTTCAGGATCCGACACAGAATGTAAAAGATTCCTCTTTTCATCAGAGGATACAGAAGGACTAATAAAGGCAGTTAGGGTTACCATGAACCTAACGGACGAAAAGGTCCAAAGATCAGTTCAAGATGAAATGTTAGAACTACAGAAGAGACGTATGTTTCCTGTACATAAGAATATGCACTCTTTAATAAAAAGGGAATGGAAAATTCATGACCGGAAATTATTTGTTCCCAAAACAATGAGACGGCGACTTCCTTTTAATGAAGAAGATCTTGATCCCTTCATTAACCTACCTAAGGTTGACGTTTCATTGGCTAAACTGGTTAAAAGTGCAAATTCTTTGCTATTTGAGGACACAGGATCATTGAAGGATCCAATGGATAAATAGTTTGATGCTTGCTTAAAAAAGTCTTGGGATGCGGCCTCTGCACTTTTTAAGCCTAATTTAGCAGCCAGATCTCTTAAAATATGGTTAAAACAACTAGAGTCTCTTCTTAAGGATAAGACCCCTTATGACTCCATCAAGGACTCCTTCCCCATGCTCACCAAAGCTGTAGACTTTCTATCTGACGCTACAGCGGAATCAGTTAGATTGGCGGCAAAAATCTCTGGACTTTCTGTCGCAGCCAGGAGGGCATTATGGTTAAAATCCTGGACTGGAGATATCAGTTCCAAGGTAAAATTATGTAGCCTCCCTTTCCATGGTAACCTCCTATTTGGGGAAGATCTAGAAAAAATTCTAGAGAAAGCATCTGATTCAAAGAAATGCTTTCCAAAAGTTTTAGGAAAGAGAAAATATCCCTTTTGTAAATCCAGGAAAGGTGTTTTTCCCAGGGCAAAGGTTCTGAGAGAGGGAAATCTCAGAGAGGCGGGAGAGTTAGAGGTTTCTTAATTTTCTTCCAAAACCCCTGAGTCGTCCAAACAATGACTCCATCATGCAGATAGGAGGAAGGTTATCCCACTTCTTAAAAGAATGGAAAGCAATTACCACGAGTCAGTGGGTCTTAAAAAAAAATGGGTTCAATATCATCTTCCGTCTTCCTCCTCCTGTCAAAAGATTCAAAATTACCCCAAAACAAAATTCCTCTCTCCTCCAAGAAAAGTTGGAAGAAGGAATTTCAGATCTTTTAAAATAAAGAGCCATTATTCCAGTCCCTTCAAAGCAAGAAGGATCAGGCTACTATTCCACAATCGTTTGGGTAAAAACGCCCAGTGGGAAATATCGCCTGATTATAAATCTAAAAGAATTAAAAAAATACATCCTTTACGAAAAATTCAAAATGGAGACACTGAAGTCTACCATAAATCTCCTCAAAAAAGAAGATTTTTTGCCTACTTTGGATCTAAAGGACGCATATTTTCATTTCCCGGTGAGCCAAAGCGATCAAAAATTTCTGCGCCTGGCAGTTTATTTCAAGGGTGTCTTGCGCCACTTCTAGTTTCGTATTCTACCATTTGGGATAACATCAGCTCCCAGAATCTTTATGAAGATCATGATAGAAGTAGTGGCCCATCTAAGAAGGTCAAACATATTAATTATCCCCTACCTAGACGACCTTCTTATTGTAGGAAGTTCAAAGCAGAATCTAGAAGACAGTCTGTTCAGAACCTGCCAAGTCCTGTATTAACTAGGGTGAATGATAAATTGGGAGAAGTCAAACCCTACACCCAGTCCTTGGTGTTCCTAGGTTACATCTTGGATTCTTTAAAACAAAAAACCTTCCTTCCCCAACAGAAGGTGTCGTCTATACGAGAGAAGATTTCAAACTTTCTTCCTCTGGAAAAATGTTCAGTTCGGGATACCATGAAACTCCTGGGTTCGCTTACAGCCTGCATTCCGGCTGTAATGTGTGCCCAATTTCACACTCTTGTCCTCCAGAACTGGATACTAGAGTATTGGAACAGAGATCTTACTTGTTTAGATTTCCAGATACCTGTTCCTCTCTCTGTGAGACAGGCTCTTCTGTGGTGGATAGATTTAAGTCATCTCCAGAAAGGGGTTCCATGGGACACCAAGAACCTTATGATTGTCACAACGGACGCAAGTTCCTGGGGTTGGGGAGCTCATTACTCTCATTATTATTCCCAAGGTCAATGGTCAATAGAACAGACTCAAATGTCTTCAAATTTGAGAGAATTGCAAGCAGTCTGGGAGGCAATATCAGCGCTCAAAACAAACCTTCTGAATATAGATCTTCAGATAAGGTCAGACAACATGACTGTAGTTGCCTACATAAATCGACAAGGGGGCACAAAAAGCAAAAAATTGAACCAGGTTTCAGACAAAATCTTATTCTGGGCAGTAGAAAATGTAAGATCCCTGTCAGCAATACACTTAAGAGGAAAGCTAAATTTAGAAGCAGACTACTTAAGTCGCTTCAAATTGAAGACAGGAGAATGGAGTATAAAAGAAGAGGTGTTTCTCCAGGTAATTCACAAATGGGGAACTCCTCAGGTGGATTTATTTGCTTCAAGCAAAAACAAAAAATGTCGAAGTTTCTTCTCATTGAACCCAAGAGACGGGAAAGTGGGCGTAGATGCTCTAGCCCAGAAATGGGATTTTCTCCTGGGTTACGCTTTCCCCCCATTGCCGTTGAGTCCTAAAGAAAATCAGACAAGACAAGGCCCACATAATCCTGATTGCACCGCTTTGGCCCAAAAAAGCATGGTTTCCCCTGCTAAAACTGTCAGTACAGAGTCCGCAAGTACTTCCATGGTGCCCGGACCTCCTTTCTCAGGGCTCGATTTTCCATCCTCAGGTACAAAGGTTACAACTAACTGTATGGAATCTGAGAGGATAACATTGATTTCTAAAGGTCTTTCTGAAGCGATAATTAACACCATGACAGCTAGTAGAAAACCTATTACTTCAAAAATCTATTCAAAAATCTGGAAGAGATTTTGCATCTGGAGTAAGGAATCTAACAACCCAACAGATGTTTTGTCTATCCAATCTGTGCTTGATTTTTTGCAGAGCGGATTTGAAAAAGGATTATGGCCTAATACTTTACGCGTCCACGTCTCTGCTTTGAGTGCAGTTTTTGATTCTAGGATTGCTGACCATCCTTGGGTTGTTAGATTCCTTAAAGGGGCAGATATGTTGAAACCCACTCTCAGATCCATTGTTCCCCCTTGGGACCACAATATTGTGTTATCAGGTTTAACCAAATCACCCTTTGAACCTCTGGAGGAGGCTTCATTACGTTCCTTATCCTTAGAAACTGCCTTCCAAATAGCAGTAACGTCAGCGAGAAGAGTCAGTGAGATTGCATCCTGAAGCATTGCATCCTGAAAAAAAGCATTGTACCCTGAAGCAAGTTCTGATGAACCACAGAGGCTTAGCAGGATGTGGGTTCATCCTATTGTTGCCCAGAGGGAAACCAAAGGTCATTTCCTCTATGATGACCTTCGCAAGCATCCTGAAAAGTTTGTTGCGCTCTGCCTGCTCTCCATTATGGCTTTTGATACGCTGTTGGAGACACTAAGCCCACATCTTACCTACTCTGAAACCTGTTTGCGGCATTCCATTTCTGCTGAGGAGCGGCTTCTTGTGACTCTCAGGTATTTTTTTTTTTTTTTATTTCATTGTAACTTTCTTTGTTTGAATATTTGTAAAATAATGGCATTTTTACTTTTTCGGTCTCCAAACCCCACTATGTTTTCACATAGCATATGGTGGTTTGTTATTGTCAACTAAGGTTTCTTTTAATTATGGCCCCATTTTGGTGTGTAAATTTTTATTTGTGTAGAATAGTTATGAACTATCTACACGCACCCATCCCATTTATTTTTTGCGTTGCTAGCTTCCACTGCCCTTTTTAATTACCACTCAAATGTGTTTTTCGGTTGATTGAACTTAGTTGCTTTCAGAATAATTTTTATTTTTTTTCTAATATTGTTTTTCTCTTTCAACAGGTTTCTTGCTACTGGCAATTCTTTTGCCTCCTTGCATTTTGAATTTCTACTTGAAAAGTCAACAATTGCCAAACTTGTAGTGGAGACCTGTCATCATACTTGGGAAACACTAGGGGAAACAGTCTTGCCCACACCTACAAGGCAGACGTGGCTGATGCACATGGTTTCCATAAAGCCACAAATTTTCCACACTGCATTGGGGCTCTTGATGGGAAACATATTCGTGTGAAGAAGCCGCCGAACTCTGGTTCCCGATACTATAATTACAAAAAGTATTTTTCGGTTGTGCTGTTAGTTGTTGCCGACAGCACATATCGTTTTATAATTGTAGACATCGGGGCCTATGGAAGTGCTGCTGATGTGCGCATCCTCAGTGCTTCCAGAATGTGTCGGCGGCTTCTGAGCAATCAGCTAAATCTGCCAGAGCCATGTTTACTTCCCGGACCTTTGGGCCCACCTGCACCATTTATTTTTCTGGCTGAGGAGACGAGGGCTTTGGACTAAGTCAAAATGTGTTGCGCCCTTTTGTGCGTCGTGGGTTAGACACCAAGCAGAGCACGACGTTACGTTGAATATGCTTTTGGGATCCTGACTGCCAAGTGGCTTGTTTTGTTAAGTTCGATGCATTTGGCCCCCCAAAATGTGCAAGAAGTTATTAAAGCCTATGTTATTGTACATAATTTTTGTCGGACCTATAATGGTGCTATCTACCTGGATGAAGAGTCCGTATTGCCACATGCATCCATACCTTCTGTTTTCCACTCCGCTGCCAGACCTGCCAACCTATTACTTCAAAAATCGGGATTTTTTTGCAGATTATTTTATGTCTCCACAGGGATCAGTTCCATGGCAATGTGAATGTGTTTCAAGTGGTCGTTAATTAAAATGTTATCTTCTTTACTATAGTTTTTTTGGGGGGAGTTTGGTTGTGGTAAGATCATGTAGAAGTGGCAATGTGTAAAATACTTAAGCCACCCAAAGCTAGGGGTTGGACATCAATTCTATTTTTACTAAAGTGCAAACCAATACCTCTTTAACCATGTAGCATTGTCGTGTGCCAAAATGTGTAGTTTTTTTTAAGTTGTGTTAACACAGAAAAAAAACAGTGTTATGTATTAACATACAATACATGTCTATTATATCACACACATCATCACTTATCAAGTTAGATGTTTTAATGAGTGAACACATGGTCCATTTTAAACACATAAATCATAAATAAGATAGGTAATCAGACATTATAATTGACAAAGTAAAATGTCTACATGCACATGTTGTCTGATAATTAGCATTAGAAACAACATTTGTTCATTTTTACACAAAGAAACTAAAAACATTATAAGAACTGAAACATAAAGCTGTTTACGCATATAAATCAGCAGATACACTTCCACTACCAGTGGCGGGAGGACCAGTGCTGCAAGTTTGCTGACTGCCTTGGCTATGTGTTGTTGTAGAAATGGGGGGATTTAGAAATTGGACTGAGTGGCATGGTCCAGGTGCAGGGGGAACATAATGTTCCTGCGACCAATATTGTGTTGGCTGATAATTAATATTGTCATGATAAGGATTAGGAGGTACATCATACGACATAGGCCTATAGTAAGGTCTTGGTGGTGGAGAGGGTGGGCACTGGACAGGTAATCTAGGACCCTTTGGTCCACATGAGCTGGCACGTTAGTTGGACTAGTATTACGCCTTGAGGATCTACCCTGCCGAGATGGCCTTGCAGTTGTTGGAGCACTAGAGGGGATCTTGGATGTTTGTGTGCTGACAACACTAGGTTCAGGCTCTTCTGCCTGTCCAGTAGATTCCCTTCTACTGGTTCCTGATGCTTCAGCAGTCCCCTCGTCTTCAGGAATATCATCCGGGAGGTTGTCCTAAGTTCTTAAGTACAAAGAGATTATAAACTGTATTTCGAGAAAGGATTTGCAATATGCATGGCATAGTTAGTTTCCCAATACTACACACTTGTGCACATAAAGATGAACATATATAATTATATAAATGGTAAAACGTATAAACCTGAAGGTGTCGGCCGCTTACAGAGTAATGAGGGGGGAGTTGCAGAGAGCGATGAGGAGAAAGCAAAGCTACTAAATATCTTTTTCTCCGCTGTATTCACTGAGGAAAATAAACTGTCAGATGAAATGCAGAATATAAAAGTAAATTCCCCATTCCCCAGTCTGACCCTGTCTGACCCAGCAAGAAGTAGAGCTGCATCTTAAAAAGATTAAAACAGACAAATCGCCAGGACCAGATGACATAAACCCCCGAATTCTAAGAGAATTAAGTAATGTCATCGCCACACCCTTATTTTTGATATTTAAGGACTATATACTGACAGGGAGTGTTCCACAGGATTGGCACATAGCAAATGTGGTGCCAATATTCAAAAAGGGTCCAAAAACAGAGCCCGGGAACTATAGGCCGGTAAGTTTAACATCTGTCGTGGGTAAACTGTTTGAGGGTTTTCTAAGAGATACTATCTTGGAGTACCTCAATGAAAATAAGCAAATAACTCCATATCAGCATGGCTTCATGAGGGATCGGTCATGTCAAACCAATTTAATCAGTTTCTATGAGGAGGTAAGTTCTAGACTGGACCGTGGCAAATCAATGGATATCGTATATCTGGACTTCTCCAAAGCATTTGACACGGTACCACATAAAAGGTTAGTATATAAAATGAGAATTCTTGGCCTGGGAGAAAATGTCTATGTGGGTAATTAACTGGCTCAGTGATAGAAAACAGAGGGTAGTTATTAACGGCACATATTCAGATTGGGTCACTGTCACTAGTGGGGTACCACAGGGGTCAGTATTGGGCCCTATTCTCTTCAATATATTTATTCATGATCTTGTAGAAGGTTTGCACAGTACAATATCAATTTTTGCAGATGACACTAAACTATGTAAAGTAATTAACACAGAAGAGGACAGTACACTGCTACAGATGAATCTGGATAGATTGGAGGCTTGGGCAGAGAAGTGGCAGATGAGGTTTAACACTGACAAGTGTAAGGTTATGCATATGGGAAGGAATAATGCAAGTCACCAGTACATACTAAATGGTAAAACACTGGGTAACACTGATATGGAAAAGGACCTAGGAATTTTAGTGAACAGCACACTAAGCTGTAGAAACCAGTGTCAGACAGCTGCTGCCAAGGCCACTAAGATAATGGGTTGCATCAAAAGAGGCATAGATGCCCGTAATGAGAACATAGTTCTGCCACTTTACAAATCACTAGTCAGACCACACATGGAGTACTGTGTACAGTTCTGGGCTCCTGTGAACAAGGCAGGCATAGCAGAGCTGGAGAGGGTTTAGAGGAGGGCAACTAAAGTAATAACTGGAATGGGTGCACTACAGTACCCAAAAAGATTATCAAAATTAGGGTTATTCACTTTAGAAAAAAGACGACTGAGGGGAGATCTAATAACTATGTATAAATATATCAGAGGTCAGTACAGAGATCTGTCCCATCATCTATTTATCCCCAGGACTGTGACTGTGACAAGGGGACATCCTCTGCATCTGGAGGAAAGAAGGTTTGTACACAAACATAGAAGAGGATTCTTTATGGTAAGAGCAGTGAGACTATGGAACTCTCTGCCTGAGGAGGTGGTAATGGTAAGTTCACTAAAAGAGTTCAAGAGGGGCCTGGATGTATTTCTGAAGTGTAATAATATTACAGGTTATAGTTACTAGAGATGGGTCATGGATCCAGGAAGTAATTCTGATTGCCTGAATGGAGTCGGGAAGGCATTTTTTCCCCTAAAGTGGGGAAAATTGGCTTCTACCTAACAGGGTTTTTTTTGCCTTCCTCTGGATCAACTTGTAGGAAAACAGGCCGAACTGGATGGACAGATGTCTTTTTTTGGCCTTATAAACTATGTTACTATGTTACTATATATAAAAGCCATAGTAATGGCTTACTGCAGTATATTGTCCCTAAGGTCATGTAGGCCTATATCATCCATGTGGCTGTAATCAGTGGCGTAGCTATAGGGGTCGCAGCGGTCTCAGTTGCAACTGGGCCCCTATGGTCCCGAGGGCCCCCCTTGCCACTTGCAGGGCCGCACCACCAATTGAGCAAGGTGCGGCGCAGCCCTGCGCATAGTTGGGGGCGGCGGCGGGGCAGAGGGAGATGAGCGCTTCCATTCATACAGATGCCTGTACTGCGGGGCAGGGGAGGGAGAGGCGTCTCCCTGCCCGTTCCTCTGATAGGCTGCAGGCACTAGGCCTGCAGCCTATGACAGGCTGGCTCAGGCGGCGCGATAACATCATTGCGCCGCCTGAGCCATACAGCGCGGGACACAGGCCGGAAGAGGCCTGCATCGCATCGCTGCCAGCTCCATGGAGGCAAGTATTAGTGTTTATTTTTTTTTAATTGTTGCAATCACGAACCGGAGCTCTATGGGGCACTGGGGGCATTTTTACTGACACTGGGGGAATTTTTACTGGCACATGGGGGCATTTTTACTGGCACATGGGGGCACTGGGGGGCATTTCTTAATGGCACGGGAGCACTGGGGGCATTTTTACTGGCACTAGGGGCATTTCTTACTGGCACATTGGGGATTTTACTGGCACATGGGGCACTTGTTACTGGCACATGGGGGCATTTCTTAATGGCATGGGAGCACTTTTACTGGCACTGGGGGTATTTGTTACTGGCACATGGGGGCACTGGGGGCATTTCTTACTGGCACATAATTTTGGGGGCATCTATGGGGGTGGGACACTTTTTACTGGCACACGATTTTGGGGGTAATCAATGGGGGGAACTTCTGGTGCATTATTGGGGCGTTTCTTACTGGCATATAATTTGGGGGGCATCTATGGGTGGGGAGCACTTCTTACTGGCACATTATTGGGGTTAAATTTTGGGGGCACTTCTGGCACATTATTGGGGCACTTTGTACTGGCACATTATTGGGGGGCACTTCTTACTGGCACATTGGAAGCATTATTACTTCTGGGGCACAGTGGGGACATTAGTACTGTTGGGGGCACTATTACTAACAAGTGCACTCTGGCAGAGAATTATTAGTTGAGACTTTGGGGGCACTATTACTGTGGGGGGCACAATGGCACAGTATCAGAATGGCACAGCAATATGTTAACACTATTACTGGGCACACTATTTGCTGGGCGAGGTTATTTTAGGACACTGTGTTCCAGTAATTATTGAAGGGAACTATCTGTGTGGTATTAGTGGCACAGTACTGGGGTGGTAGGATTATTTGTCCAAAAGACGGGAGGATGATGGAAAAGTAGTAAACTAAGATTTTTTCTACAATCACAGAAAATTTTTTAACATCAGCGTGAGGTTTTAGCATATATTGTCAATTGCATTACTGCCACAGTGCACCTTTATTAGTGATTGTTTGATTATATAGTTCGCCACAACCATACAACTTGTTACCTTGTGTAGGATGGTTTTGTGGTACATGTGGTCAGCTGCAGGCATCCTCCATTGTATGCATTTTTGCTGGGGATTGCTGTTAGCAACGGATCACATGTGCAGGAATTGCTCCCCCAGCATATGGGGTCTGAACAATTTTCTGCCATTTTAGACCACATTTTTTTTCTGTGATTGTATTTGAACATTTACACTTGGAGGTGTGGCAACTCCAGGTCTGAATGTACCATTACTTACATCTTATGGTAATATTCAGGTGCACATGTGTAGCCTGAGTCACATGAGTCATTGGCAGGTGGGGCTCATAGTCTCCTCCCTCCTCCCATTGCATGTGTGATCTCACGCTGGAGGTAACTAGGAATAGGTTGCTGTGTGTCGGCCTATATACTCCTTCCACAATTGCCCATACGGCAAGGCAGGCTAGTGGTAGGTCACGTGCCACTCTGAGATACCTTGGTGCGGTGCTTGGGCTCCGGTATGTTTTTGATATAAGAATATATTGACGAAAGTCTCATTTAACATCAGCGTGAGGGTTTAGCCATATATTGTCAATTTCATTACCGCCACAGTGCACCTTTATTAGTGATTGTTTAAGCTTTTTTTCTGTCAAACTGCAGAGATGAGAATGGCTGAAAAATGGCGTCTGGTCTGAAAGGAGACAATGAGGAAAGAGAACATCTACATCAGAGGAGACGTCACTGGATGTAAGAGGTATGGGGCTCTGTATTAGGCTACATTCACACGAACATTGTGTTTTGCAGTCTGCAAATTGCGGATCCGCAAAAAAAACGGATGATGTTCCGTATGGCATCTGTTTTTTTTGCGGATCCACTGTAACAATGCCTATCCTTGTCCGCAAAACGGACAAAAATAGGAATGGACATACAGATGCGGACAGCACATAGTGCTCATTAAAGTGAATGGGTCCACATCTGAGCCGCAAAATATGCAGATCGGAGGCTGCAAAAACAACTGTCATGTGAATGTAGCCGTACCCTGTATGTTCTGTAGTGATATACGTAATGTTAGGAGGGAAAAGGTTAGGATGAGAATTTGGCATGGAGTGGGGGGTTCAATTTTTGACTTGGCCCGGCAGAAAAGCTAGGTGCACCAGGGCCCATGAGCCCTTAGTTACGCCCCTGGCTGTAATTGCATCTGAACTGTGATTACATATATTTGAATACCAGTACAACATGATTAATAATACATTATTAGCATGTTAGATCAAAATATAGGATGTGATTGCTATAATCCAAAATGATACACATCAGAAATTCAGCAATCTAAAACTCAAATACACTATCAATCAGTGGGATATGTGCATGTATATGTTGGCCACAGTGCAGGTTAAATATTGAAACTACATTCACGCATTGATGAAATAATGGCCTTTAACGATTATGGAGACGTAAATCAGATCGCTAGTCATGATCCACTGTGATCCCTAAACGAGCCTTTGGTGTTGGTTGTGGTATTGTGGCTATGGGGGGTATAGTTAAAACAGAACTGTCTGACACTGTGTGAATGGTACAGTGACAAGCCCATACTACTTTAAGCAAATCAATAATCCAGTCATTGTGCATCAGCAGGAACAATACAGGGCCAATTTCATCTTCATCTACAACATGGCGTGTGGAGACTGGAGGGGCACCTGACATTATAAGGAGGGGGCACAGGGACTGCTGATGCCCCCCCCCCCCTTTTCTTGATTCAGAGCTATGGCCAGGGGTTTAGCAGGCCCAACCACTCCTCCCTCCCCTTTTTTGCTGTTGGTTGTGACAGGGAATGAAGGAGTTAAGTTGGACAGAATAAGTGGTGGGGGGGCCCCTCCTCTGCTGGGCGTGCCGGCCCTCCTACAAATTGGGAGGCCCTCCCTTAGGGTTTTTAAGCTTACCTCCTCCCTCTGCTCTTCCTCTTGTGACCGGAGGAGTTCCTGATCCCACCCTCCCGCCCTGGAATGGTATCTCTGCCGGGGTTGTTTTGAGATGGTTGGTTTCTACGTGTACTTACATGTTTTTCCTGTTTTCTAGTGCCAAAGTTGTTTTTGGACCTTTCAAGTCACAGCAGGCGGTAGTTAAACAAATAAGAAGGTGGAGAGGCGGATGGCGGTCTTGCCCGCTGGGAGTCCGGCGGTTGGCATAACGCTCCGCCACAATTTTAATGTTAACATGTTGTGAAATTTGCCGCATTGATTTAAAGAAAATAAGATGCTGTGGCCGATCACCACCCAACAATAAAGGTGTTGGTTAAAATATGAAGGTGTCTCGTCTTTATTATACGGGTATTGGTGTAATGTTGAAGTTAAAGGGAGGGTTGGGAAAAGTTAAGGTTGAGGTTATGGCCATTTCCTCCTATCAGCAGTCTGAGGGACCTCAAATGTAAGAGCATGCACTTTATCAAGATCAGAAGCACATTGACCAAAAATGTCCTCAGCTGAGTCACAGTGTGGAGACTAGTCAATGTGTTCCCATGAAAATCAATGAGGGCCACTCTTTGAGAATATTGGTATGCCACGTCTCAGCAGACAATAAGGCGACTTGGGAACAGCAGGAGCCATCGTTGTTAAGGTTTAATTGATGCTGAAGGCCACATGACAAGTGACTGAGACACTGACATTTTGTGGGGTATACCCAGCCCTGGGGTCGCCTTTGCTTTCAATGTATTTTTGGACAGAAGGAAATCACCCTTGCTGCTTCTACTTTAAAGACCTACTTTCTGGATTTCAAATCAGTGTGGCGTGAAATTCTGAGCTTGTTCTTTGATTATACAGTATCAGGCTGGCGGGCAAAGCAAACAACACACCAGAAAACTACTCTTCCAAAAATAACAAAGTAATGGATTATATCTGCCCGGTAAGTTGTGGCCCAACTGCTCAGTGGAGGTGGTTAACAGTGGAATTGTATGGGAGAGACTTGTTATAGCACCTCAGTTTAGAACCTCCCTACAGCAACTCCATTCTAGTCAGTTGAGTAGTGAAACAGCTAGAATGGAGGTGCTGTAAGGAAGACCTCCCTATAACAACTATCTTCTGCCCAGGAATGATGGATCTCTCTGTAACAACTACCACGTGGCCAGAAATTATGAACCTCTGTGCAGCGACTCCGTTCTAGTCATTTCACTACTTTACCAGCTAGAATGGATTTGCTTTATGAAGGACCTCCCTGTAGCAACTAGCAACTGCATAGAATTGATGAACCCTTCCTGCAGCAACTCCGTTCTATTCATTTCAGTAGTGAACCAGCTAGAATGGAGGTGCTGTATGGAGGACCTCCCAGGCTTAGGGCTCATACACATCAATGTATTTTTGGCTGGCTTCACACCTGCAATTTCTGTGGTTCGGATGCGGACCCATTCACTTCGGTGGGGCCACAAAAGATGCAGACAGCACAACTGTGTACTATTTGCATAAATATACAGTACAGACCAAAAGTTTGGACACACCTTCTCATTCAAAGAGTTTTCTGTATTTTCATGACTATGAAAATTGTAGATTCACACTAAAGGCATCAAAACTATGAATTAACACATGTGGAATTATATACTTAACAAAAAAGTGTGAAGCAACTGAAAATATGTCTTATATTCTAGGTTCTTCAAAGTAGCCACCTTTTGCTTTGATTACTGCTTTGCACACTCTTGGCATTCTCTTGATGAGCTTCAAGAGGTAGTCACCTGAAATGGCTTTCACTTCACAGGTGTGCCCTGTCAGGTTTAATAAGTGGGATTTCTTGCCTTATAAATGGGGTTCGGACCATGAGTTGTGTTGGGCAAAAGTCAGGTGGATACACAGCTGATAGTCCTACTGAATAGGATGACACGGCTACCTGGCTACCACAGCATCTTGCAGCGGCATGCTATTCCATCTGGTTTGCGTTTAGTTGGACCATCATTTATTTATCAACAGGACAATGACCCCAAACACACCTCCAGGCTGTGTAAAGGATACTTGACCAAGTGATGGGGTGCTACGCCAGATGACCTGGCCTCCACAGTCACCAGACCTGAACCCAATCGAGATGGTTTGGGGTGAGCTGGACCGCAGAAGTGAAGGCAAAAGGGCCAACAAGTGTTAAGCATCTCTGGGAACTCCTTCAAGACTGTTGGAATACCATTTTAGGTGACTACCTCTTGAAGCTCATCAAGAGAATGCCAAGAGTGTGCAAAGCAGTAATCAAAGCAAAAGGTGGCTACTTTGAAGAACCTAGAATATTAGACATATTTCCAGTTGTTTCACACTTTTTTGTTAAGTATAAAATTCCACATGTGTTAATTCATAGTTTTGATGCCTTCAGTGTGAATCTACAATTTTCATAGTTATGAAAATACAGAAAACTCTTTGAATGAGAAGGTCTCTTCTTTTGGTCTCTACTGTAGATCTGTTTATCTTCTGTTCAGGATCTTGTCTTTTTACCAGACCAAAAAAAAAAAAAAGCCTTGTATGCAGAGTTTTTTTTAATTTTTTTCTGCAGTCTTTTTGACTGAATCTGTGACAGACCCCCCAAAGTGTAGGCCTACATTTTACATATTTGTTTTACTGCAACGTTCATAATCTTTCTCTGGTAAAAATACTCTTTAAAAATGGTAAGAGGAGTATTTTTAGTGTTCCGGAAAAATGTAGTGCGACCTCTGGTTGTGTGAATGAACCCTAAAATAATAATATCAATTTTTTCTTAAAGGAAATCTGTCACTTGCATTTATGGTTTTGAACAAAACCCACAGTTATGTGCAATAAAGTACCTTGAATCCATGCCTGCTTTTCTTTCTTTTCTGTGCCTTGTCGTTTTCGTTAAAAATCCTTTTTTCTAATATGCAAATGAGGGCTGAAGGAGCCCAGAGGGGCGTTACAATCGTTCAACTGAGCCCAGTAACGCCAATCTCTGGAGCCCAGCACGCTTTTTTATTCAAATATATCACTCCTGTTTAGGGCCAGAGTAACACTGCTGGCGTCACAGCGCTCGGCACATGCCCAGTGACGCTCTTGATGCCTTTGCCCTTAGAGTTAGTAAGATGGCGCAGGCAGCGGCTGCTGCTGCGCCTGCGCGAGATTTCATGGGCGCGTGGCCAGCAGCGTAAGCACGATTTCCAAACGCTGCTGTGCCGAGGAGGAAGGGGGGCCAGATATTCTAATATGGGCGTTACTCCGGCCCTAAACAGGAGTGATATATTTAAATAAAAAGACGGGCTGGGCTCCAGAGAGGGGCGTTACTGGGCTCAGTTGAATGATTGTAACGCCCCTCTGGGCTCCTTCAGCCCTCATTTGCATATTAGAAAAAAGGATTTTTTAACGAAAACGACAAGGCACAGAAAAGAAAGAAAAGCAGGCATGGATTCAAGGTACTTTATTGCACATAACTGTGGGTTTTGTTCAAAACCATAAATGCAAGTGACAGATTTCCTTTAACCCCTTCGGTGCGGGGACATGACGCCCGCTCGCGGGTGCGGCTAGCGTCATGGCCGGCAAGTCTCTGCTGTTTCTAACAGCAGAGACTTGCCGCTTCTTACCTCCGTCGGCTGCGACTTCCAGGGCCTTCTGATGCCGTGATCGCTGGTGAGGATTAGTTTTCAAACTGCAATTCTTATTCTGGCCACTAGATGGCAGGCCAGGATAAGAAATGAGCAATTCATGGATTTAACTGCATCTAGTAAATCCATGATTGCTCATAAAGAAAAAAAAAACAAAACACAATATATCAGCTCATATTTGACCTTTAAAATAATCACAAAAAATTTAAAAAAAATGTTAAATATATAAAAAATAAAAAATATATAAAAGTTCAAATCACCCCCCTTTCCGTATAAGTAAAAAATAAATACCTAAATAACAATAAATATAGACATCATGGGTATCACCGTGACCGAAAACGCCCGTACTTTTAAAATATAAAAAAAAAAATTCAATACGGCGAATTGTGTGGCGGAAAAAAGCGTCCAAATGGCGATTCGTCGTTTTTTGTCGCTTTTTTTTTCTAAAAAAAATTAAATAAAAAGTGATCAAAAAGTCATACACACCCCAGAATGGTATCAATAAAAACTTCAGACCGCCCCGCAAAAAATGAGCCCCCATACAGCTCTGTACACATAAATACCAAAAAATTATAGGGGTCAATATATGACAAGGAAAAAAAAAAAAAAGGGCAACTTTCTAATTATTTTATCACCATCTAAACGCAGGAAAAACTATACATATTACGTATTGACGGATTCGTACTGACCAGTAGAATGAAAGTAACCGGTCAGTTTTAATGCACATCGAACGCTGTAAATAAGAAACCCGTAGAACTGTAGCGGAATAGCGGTTTTCTTGCAATTTCACCCAATTTGGAATTTTTTTCCCGCTTCCCACTACACCATATGCAATATTAAATGGTGGCGTTGGAAAGTTCAACTTGTCCCGCAAAAAACAAGCCCTCATACAGCTATGTGAACAGAAAAATAAAACAGTTATGGCTGTTTGAAGGCAGGGAGCGCAAAATGAAAATGCAGAACCGAAAAAAACCCCGGGGCTCAAAGGGTTAAAGGGGTTGTCCAAGTTATAGAAAAAAATATATAGCACTGTAAATCTGATGGGCAGCAATATATAACTAAGTTCAGCAAGTTTTAGGCAAAAAAAAATCTATATTTCCTCATTTCCCTGGTTCTCTTCTGGCCTTTGTTTACATGCAGTAATAACAATCTCTGCCCCTCCCCCCTCCTCTGCAAAGGCAGTGAATATAAGTGCTGTGAGTACATGTCTGCCTGCTGGGATACTTAGCAGCATGTTGTTTGTGTAGGACTACAAGTCCCAACTGTACAATGACACTGCTGATACACACAGGAAATTCTCCCTACCTGTTCTTGTACAATTCCTCTATAGCTCCTTGCCCAGCATTTGTCTCCTCTCACTGCTGCAGCTACTATTTGTTGTAAAGCCTTGAGCCCTCAGTGTGTTCTGGCTGATGGGGTTAATGTTTTATCTGAAGGAATCCAGGGAGAGAGGAGATAGCAGGAGCCCGGCAAAGAAAGGGGGCGTGGCCAGTGACGTCTCGTGTACAAACTGTTATCTAAACTCTGAGGCTTGTACACGAAACATCACAGACCAGGGAGATAAGGTGACATCACAGGTCATGTGACCCTCAGTCAACTCTGAGAAACCAGCAGCTTTAGAAACACAAAGTATATGGGAAAGTTGTTATACCTGACAAGTTAGAAACATATAAAGAGCAAAAAAAATAACTCGGACAACCCCTTTAATATATATTTATTTTTTTAATAGTGCAACAATTATATATATATTCTTTTTCTTTTTTTTTATTTAATTTATTTATTTTCCTTCTGAGTTTCATAGATGAGAATGTGTGAAGTGGACCAAGGTTCTAGGGTGATGTGTGAAGTGGAGACACTCAGCTTAAAAAATTAGACTGATGCGGATGAGATTAAAAAAGCAGTCATTCCAGACAAAAGCAAGTCCCCAGACACTAAAGTGTGTGTGCCACCTTTTTGTTGTATTTTATCCTTTATACCCTTGTTTTTGTGTTCGAACATTTTATTACCATTGTTGTGCCTGTTTTGTTGTGCTTTCTGACTCCTGCGCCAATTTCTGAATTAACATCAAATTCTTAAGGCACACTTAGGTACACATTTTTTGAATACATATTTAACATAAGTATAAGTAAAAATAAAATACTGAACTGTGAGCAAACAATTTAAATAAATGGGTACATGTGCAGAAAATACGGACAGCACATGTCACTGATTAAACTGAAATGTATATGAGGCCTTAACCTGTTGGTATAATACAGGCCTTATACTGTTCATTGATATTTAACTGCATGGTGTATGCTCGGTAAAAATATATTTAAAAAAAAAAAAAAATTATATATTCATACATACTATGGATATATCTTGTTCATTTGCCTGTAATTGCAAGGAGCTAAAGCAGAATATATTTTGGAGAGAAGCAGCTAGAGAAGCTAGATTTTTCCCTCCAAAATGTCAATATATGAAAGTTTCCCTTTGAGATGTTAGGTGTAGCTATAAACTGATGTCAGGAAACTTGTTTATGTCTGTAAAAACTGCTTGCTAATTATTGAATGCAAGCCTGTCACATGTAGTGCATCATTCAAAACTGCAGTGTCTCCTTAGCAGCTAAGGCTACTTCCTCATTAACAGCAGCCTTCTCTGGCAGGCTGTTTTGGCGGGTGAACAGCCTACTGGATCCGCGCCTCCGCTAGTGCACACATGCAGCCAGAGGTCTGCTCTGGCACAATTGACTATAATGACTATAATGGGCCAGAGGTATGACGGCAGCCATAATAAAACTACGACATGTCTGCCGGAGAAGGCTGATGCTAATGTGAAAGTAGCCTAAAATGTTTCTGCCTTCTCAGATTCATTAAACTATGGTGGCATGTGTGTGATAATGTCATCTAGCGAGCAAGACATAACTAAAGTGTGGAATGTAGGTGACAAATTTTTATAGGTGTCTGGCTGGGGTTTTTAATTAAGACGTCTGGAAATCCCATCTATTGACAACAATAGAAAATGACACCTGCATTACAAAACACATTTCTTCTGGTCCTGAAATTCGTATGGCAGAAATATAATTTTTTTTTAGCTAAAAAAAATAAAATAAAGCTGGCACTTCGCTATCATGTATGGGTGACGAGTGATGCATGTTGATTGCTGCTCTCCATGTTACAGAGGACATACAGCACGGTGTCATACTCTAGGTATATGGTGATAGCTGGGACGGTACACTTCTCTTCCGGCAATGGCTAGCAGCGTCTGGAAGTATTGCAAAAAACAGATTATCTGACCAATATCTATCCAATCAGACAAATAGATGGCGTGTAATAGGCCATCTGACCAATGATTATAATATATGACAGTTAGGCCTCTTTCACACGAGTGTGACGGATTAGGTCCAGATGCGTTCAGGGTGCATTCAGGAAAACTCGCATCATTTTGCAAGCAAGTTCAGTCAGTTTTGTCTGCGATTGCGTTCAGTTGTTTTTTCCCCGAGGGTGCAATGCGTTTTTCAGGAGCGTGATAAAAAACTGAAGGTTTACAAACAACATCTCTTAGCAACCATCAGTAAAAAACGCATTGCATCCACACTTGCTTCAGGATGCAATGCTTTTTTCACTGAAGCCCCATTCATTTCTATGGGACCAGGGCTGCGTGAAAAACGCAGAATATAGAACATGCTGCGTTTTTCACACAACGCAGAAGTGATGTGTGAAAAAAAAAAAACACACTCATGTACACAGACCCATTGAAATGAATGGGTCTGGATTCAGTGCGGGTGCTATGCGTTCACGTCACGCATTACACCCGTACAGAAAACTTGCTTGTGTGAAAGGGGCCTTATGGCTCATTCAGACGTCCGTATATATGGCTCCTCACCCGTTCCGCAATTTTGCTGTTCATTGACCTGTTCATTTTAATGGATCTACAAATGAATCGGACAGTGTGTGCTGTCCACATCCATTGTTCTGTGGCCCTGCGGAATGGGAATAGGCATATTCTATCACGGTTGTGGCTTTGTGCAGTCCGCAAATTTCGGAACGCACTTGGACGGTATCCATGTTTTGTGCATCCGCAACTTGCGAATACAATAGACATTACGGTTGTGTGAATGTGCCCTTAATCTGTTGGTAAAACACACACCTTATAAGGTTCATTGGTATGTAACTGCAGGTTATATGCCGTCTATATTAATATATATAATTTTGACAATAATATTATATATACACACAGACATATCTTGAGAGAGAGATATCTTGGTCATTTGCAGTGTAATTGCAAGGCAAATGTTAATGAACATTCAAACACTTCATAGAATATCCCTCAATTACAATAACTCCTACCAGACAGCCAGGTGTGTGGTTACATATAGGTGATAAACTTCTATTGTTTTTCAAAGTTTGAACGTGTGGAGCTGTTGACCAATAAAAATCCAGGTGGCATCTCATTGGTCAGATTAAATGAATATACAAAGCTTCCAGACAGTTGGCCCCCAGATAACTTTGTCCAAACTACTGGAAGATAGTGATCAGCTTTTCTCCTGTCTTTGCTAGATTAGCCATCATTTTGAGTCTAGCAGAGATGGCCTTTCACAGGGTAGAAATGCGCACCCGCCTTGTCTGCAAAAGCTGCGTCAAACTTCAGGACAAGCTGTCGGTCCATCTCCGCCGAGTGTGCATGAAGACGGGAAGTGTAGAGGACATCAGCTGAGCAGTGATGGAGGCGAAGGGGAATTTGATGAAGATGATTGGGAATCTGAGCATTTTTTCGTACAAAGCTCTAAATTACCGTAACAGCGACTTTTCGGACCCACAGGACTTCTTTGCGGACCAGCATGCTCTAACAGCTGTAGGCTGTCCAGGCATGCTGGGAGTTGTATTTTTGCAGAAGCTGGAGGGCCGCAAGTTATGCATTCCTGTCAGGTCTAGCTAAGAACATGGTTATAGGTCAGGGATCAGCAACCTTCAGCAATCCAGCTGTTGTGAAACTACAACTCCCAGCATGCTCTTTCCACCTATGTGGCAGTTTAGAGAGCAGCCAAGCAAGTGTGCATAATGGGAGATGTAGTGCCACAACACCTGGAGTGCTGGAGGATGCTCACCCCAGTTATAAGTGATTGTTATCTAGTACTAGAGAACGGTCTATGACAATTGTGATCAGATTAACTGAATGAATAGACATGGCTTGGTCTACCCGAACCATCAGTAATTAGCTGACTTTATTTAATTTAATTTACAGGTTTTTTTTTTAAATGTAAACACATATACAGCTCTGCTACGCACGCACATATGGTACTGCTACATGCAAACGTCCTTAAAGGGCTTCTGTCATCAGGTACATGGTTATTTAGTTGGCTGACTTAACGTACCTCAGTTTTTGTGGAAAATAAAAGTTTATTATATGCAAATGAGCCTCTAGGACCAATTGGGTTGGGTATTGCCACTACTCCTAGAGCAGAGATTGGCAAGCTTTGGCACTCCAGCTGTTGTGAAACTACAACTCTCAGCATGCTCCTTCCACCTATGTGGGAGTTTAGAGAGAAGCCAAGCAAGAGTGCATGATGGGAGGTGTAGTTTCATAACACCTGGAATACTGGAGATTGCTGACCCCTGTTATAAGTGATCGCCATCTAGTACTAGAGAACGGACTATGACAATTGTGATCAGATCAGTATTTACCTGCCTGTATTTATTCAGTTTTTAAAAAAAATGTAAACATACATACAGCTCTGCTACACCCACACATACGGTACTGCTACATGCAAAGGTCCTTAAAGGGCTTCTGTCATCAGGTACATGGTTATTTAGTTGGCTGACTTAACCCCTTCACGCTATTTGACATGTAAAGGCCGCTTTCAGACGAGCGTATTTGCAATGCGTATATAGTCCGGATTTTATGTTTCGGAATCCGCTGCTAATGTTAATGAATGGAGCTATTCACATGAGCGTATAATTTCCGTCAGGATTTGAAATCCGCTGCATGTCCGATTTTAGGATTCCGTTGCAAATATGGCCATTATAGTCTATGGGACGACTTAACACTCAGTATGTAGCGTCTGTAATTTGGATGTCATCTGAATGTACAGCATATTTTATCCGGATTTCACCAGGCGTATTTAAGTGGGGCGGGTCTGTTGTCAAAGTAGGAAACAGGAAATACACCTCCGCGATACACAGAAGGAACATGGCACGAACCAGGAGGATGCACATCAATGTGGAGGAGCTGATAAATGAGGTACAGTCACACCCAGAGTTATGGGACACTTCATCTTCTCTGTACCTAGATCGCCTGCGTAAAGATGCAGCCTGGGATGCCATCTTGAAGAACATGTACCCTGAGTGGGAGGATTTAAGTGATAAAGAGCAAGGATATATATGTAAGTTTTTTTTGGTAGTAACTTTCTAATAGATATCAGTTTAGTTCTTTAATGTATATTTTTCTTGTTGCCTTGTGAAGATGAGATGGCATAGTGTTCGCGATCAATTTCGCAAAGAAATAGTAAATCAAGAAGGAAGAAGCGGTTCCGCTCCATTAACTAAGCGCCTTTACATGTATTTACAGCAGCAGTTTATTTTTTTGTGTTACTTTATACCTGTATTATTATTTTTTAGCTAATAATGGTATCTCCAATTGTAGTCATGACAGCAATGTGCCACCACCAACCACTGAGGATTCTGACCATAGCCAGGAACAACCTAAGAGGGATTCCCAAGACTCCACTCAAGCTTCTGGCTCTATCGTTCCACAACCTGGCCCTGGATTATTGCCATCTCAAGAAATCTTCTATATTATCGTCTGCTGATGGTCCTTCCACATCAAAGGGACCACAACCATCACGAAGGCCCAGACGTAGAACCCCCAGATTATCATATAGTAATGAGACTGGGGATGAATTAGATGGGCATGTAGCAACATTTCTGGCCCACTCTGCTAGGGAGGATCACGCAGATGTATTCTGCCATAGTGTAGCCTCATATATCAGGCAAATGATGTTATTAGGCCAAATTTGCAAGTCCAACATTCAACACCACATTTATCTGAGCCATCTAATATGTTATATTGTGACTCTGGACCACAAAGTAGACTTGGTCATGTTCCTCGTTCTTAGGGCTCATGCACACGAACGTGTGCCGGCCATGCCCGTGCTGTGGGCCGCAAACTGCGGTCCGCAATGCATGGGCACTGACCGTGAGGCCACCGCATGCGGATCGCGGACCCATTCACTTGAATGGGGTCCACGATCCGCATCCGAGGGTCCACACCGCAAAAAAGTAGTGCTTGCGCTACTTTTTTGCGGTGCGGAGGCATGGCCAGAAACACCACGGAAGCACACCGTAGTGCTTCCATGGTGTTCCAATCCGTGCCTCCGCTCCGCATCTCCCGGATCGCGGACCCATTGAAGTGAATGGGTCCGCGATCCATGATGCGGGCTGCACATGGCCGGTGCCCGTTTATTGTGGACCCGCCGTATGCGGACCTCAGCATGGCCGGCACACGTTCGTGTGCATGAGGCCTTACAGTGGTCCACCACACCCTCCATATACCTTTGTACCTCCAGCTCCATACACAGATTGTTGTCCATCTCAAGTAGTGAGACAACATACACCATGTGGCCAACCACAAAACTTTCAATCTTTAATGCCACCACCACCAGGTGAATACAGCAGTACAAACACAACAACTACACAACGATCTATCACACATCATACATACCTAGAGACTGTAGAGGAACCCCGTTTAGACCCACCACATCTAGGATTTCTGGTGTAACAAATACACAACAAATGGCTAGACCCTCATATTACAATCCACCTAACGACAGATATGCCTCATCTAACATGGAGGCACAGAACAGATACAGGCCTCAACAATTTCCTTCAGATCAAGTACAACAGTTCAATACAAATGTGTGCTTACAAAAAAATTATAACCAGAATACCAATTCTACATTTGTTCCCAGACCATCTTTCAACCCAAGCCCTGACCTTCCCACAGGGTCAAGTACTTTGATAATGGATAAAAATCAACATGTGCCTCAGTCATATCTTGCAATTGTCATACATTCTACATCAGATACCCTGTATGCATCTGCTAATTGTTCTCGATCCTCCTGTCTCAAACCACACAGTCTTTTAATCCAAGTACATCCGATAAGTCTTAGAATAATAATTAAGTACTTTCTTGCCCCGTACCTCATTATTATATATATATATATATATATATATATATATATATATATATATATATAGTATATACTGGCGTATAAGACTACTTTTTAACCCCTTAAAATAATGGCTACAGTGGGGGGTCGTCTTATACGCCGGATATACGGGGGCCGCACTGTGTGAGGTGTTTTTTTTTTCCCCGTCAGCGCGTAGAGAGCCCTGCTCTTAGCATACTGAAGTAGCATACTATTCTCTATATTCTCAGGAGGATTTTGAAGGCTTTTAAAGGGAAACTGTCATGCCAGCAAGACCTGTTACAATATCGCAGCTTACAGTTATGATCACCAGGCACTTGCTCTCTTGTTTGTTTTGCAAAGTTTTAGCTTTACCGTACATGTTTGAAACAACCTTATGTTTATAAGTGACAGTTTTGCTGCTATATACAGTACCTGCATGTCATATGCATTTGAATTAAAATTAACATGTTGAAATAAAAGCAGACTTTTTTTCATTTGGGAGAGGGGTAGTCTTATACAGTGAGTATATACCAAATTCTATATTTTTAGGGCAGAAGTTGGGGGTCGTCTTATACGCCCAGTCGTCTTATACGCCGGCATATACGGTATATATATATACACAGTAAATATATTTTTAATTTCTTCCACATTTAACCATTTTTTCAACGCCTATCTCCTTATTGTATTCAGAATTATATTTTCAGCAAAACTCATCAATGTTGCTGGTTTATTTATGCCCTCTTCAAACTTGCTCTGGAGAGTCATATGGCCAGTGACTCTTTATCTCTCAGAGCAGATAGATTTCAGGTCAAACCTTTCTTCCAGTGGCAAAAACACACCCTCCCAAGGCCTCATGCAGACATCCGTGGACCATGGTCCATGAAAATCCATCCTGTGGTCCTGCTGAGTTCATGAGCGCACAGCGTCATTGGTTGCTATGACGCTGTGTGCTTCGTACCGCTGCACAGTAATACACTGGTATAGATCATACAAGTGTATTACTGTACAGTGGCGGCTGTACGAAGCACACGGCGTCATAGCAACCAATGACGACGTGCGCTCGTGCACTCTGCAGGACCGCAGGCCGGGTTTTCATGGACCGTGGTCCACGAATATCTGCATGAGGCCTAACCCATAGAATCATTGACAGCCATCTAATTACACTTATATAACTACAACCTGTTAAAAAGAAAGTGTAAACAGTGGAGAAGGACCTTTGGTGATGTCATCAATTATGAGACCAGTGCAGGAAGTCTGAAGGACCATGTGATCAGTGCAGAGACATGGTGAAAGACCTGTGGGATGTGGCTATGAGGGCGACTGAGGTTTTAACGGGAGCCCAGGAGGGTCTGGGGTGTAATGGGGGCGCCTCCTGAGGGTGAGGCTTGAGGCCAGATCGCCTCCTGAGGGTGAGGCTTGAGGCCAGATCGCCTCCTGAGGGACCATTGAAAATGGCTGTCGAGCATATGGTAGGCGGACAACTATGATGGTGAAATGTACCATTGGTGAAGTGATGTTGCTGTTCCCGGGCCAGCCACCAGGTGGCATGGGTGTTAGAGAAGCAGGACCTCGTGAGGTGCAACCTTCTAGCCAAGGAGATGTTTGGAATGGAGAATTGGAAGGAAATCGTATGAAGAGGAAGAAAAAAAGAAAAGGGAGAAGGAAGAGAGGAAATGAAAGAAGAAAGAAAAAAAAAGAGTAAACCTTTATATTTGTGAGGGCGGACTTGCCCCGGGGATCTGTCCGCGTGCGCGTGTTGGGAGTGCGATTGGACTTATATCTCTCTAACGATTATTATATTAAATAGAAAGATATAGAATTAAAATTTTTGTTAGTCATTGTATATAATTTTTTTTTCGTGTCCGCCAGGCAAGCCGCTTCTTTACGATAATTATTTTTCTTAGACGGCGTATACCACAATGGAATCGTCAGAAGAAATTTTTGTTACGGTGATTGTCGTATCCGTGGTTTAACACCCGACTCGACATATGGTGGACAAGACTAAAAAAAAGGCTACTGACGAATCGTCAGACTTGAAATTTTAGTTTCCATGATTGTAGCCAATTTTTTTGTCTTGTCCGCCGGAGCGAGTCCGGTGGTAGACAGCAGACATGACGATCGGATCGTCAGACTTGGAATTTTTGTTACGGCGATTATAGCCTTTTTTATTTTGTCTTGTCCGCAGGCAGAGTCGGGTGGTGGACTGCGGATACGACGATCGGATCGTCAGACTTGGAATTTTTGTTACAGTGATTATAGCCTTTTTTTTGTCTCGTCCGCCGGCAGAGTCGGGTGGTGGACAGTGGATACGATGATCGAATTGTCAGACTTGAAATTTTTGTTATGGCGAGTGTCGTATTCGCGGTTTAACACCCGACTCGCCCGGTGAACATGACTAAAAAAAAGGCTACGTTCGAATCGTCAGACTTGAAAATTTTGTTTCCGTGATTGTAGCCGTTTTTTTAATTTTTTGTCTTGTCCGACGGCAGAGTCGGGTGGTAGACGGCGGATACGACGATCGAATAGTTAGACTTGAAATTTTTGTTACGGTGATTGTCGTATCTGCGGTTTAACACCCGACTCGCCTGGTGGACCAGACTAAAAAAGGCTACGATCGAACTTGAAATATTTGTTTCCGTGATCTGAGCCTTTTGCTTTTTTTTTTTTGTCTTGTCCACCGGCCGAGTCGGGTGGTGGGCGGAGGATACGATGATCGAATTGTCAGACTTGAAATTTTTGTTTCCGTGATCGCAGCCTTTTTAAAAAAATTTATCTTGTCCGCCGGCCAGGTCGGGTGGTAGACGCCGGATACGAAGTACGAATCGTCAGACTTGGAATATTTGTCACGGTGATTGTCGTATCCGGTTTAACACCTGACTCGCCCGGTGGACAAGACTAAAAAAGCTCGAACCATCGGACTTGAAATTTTTGTTTCCATGATCATAGCCTTTTTCTTTATTTTTTGTCTTGTCCGCCGGCCAAGTCGGGTGGTAGGCGGCGGATACGACGATCGAATAGTTAGACTTGAAATTTTTGTTACGGTGATTGTCGTATCTGCGGTTTAACACCCGACTAGCCTGGTGGACCAGACTAAAAAAGGCTACGATCGAACTTGAAATATTTGTTTCCGTGATCTGAGCCTTTTGCTTTTTTTTTTTTTTGTCTTGTCCACCGGCCGAGTCGGGTGGTGGGCGGCGGATACGATGATCGAATTGTCAGACTTGAAATTTTTGTTTCCGTGATCGCAGCCTTTTTAAAAAAATTTATCTTGTCCGCCGGCCAGGTCGGGTGGTAGACGCCGGATACGAAGTACGAATCGTCAGACTTGGAATATTTGTCACGGTGATTGTCGTATCCGGTTTAACACCTGACTCGCCCGGTGGACAAGACTAAAAAAGCTCGAACCATCGGACTTGAAATTTTTGTTTCCATGATCATAGCCTTTTTCTTTATTTTTTGTCTTGTCCGCCGGCCAAGTCGGGTGGTAGGCGGCGGATACGACGATCGAAACGTCAGACTTGAAATTTTTGTCACGCTGATTGTCGTATCCCCGGTTTAACACCCGACTCGCCCGGTGGACAACACTAAAAAAGGATACGATATAATCGCTGGACTTTAAATTTTTGTTACCATGATTGTAGCCTTTTTTTTGTCTTCTCCGCCGGCCGAGTTGGGGCTATAAGTGGCAAGTCGATGGGAAGCGGCGTTTTTATTTGCGTTTTCTTATTTCCACCCAAAGACGGTCAAAACTTCCCACCTCCCGGCGCAGGATCTCCCTCGGCGGCCTAAATGCTTACCCCGGATGTGGATATCGCCGAGTGTGCCGAATGATTGCTCCTGCCGAGAAGCCCCCTCTGTGGGCTAAATGTTCGTCCCGGCAGAGGGTGTCCCTCGTGGTCTGAAAGCTTGCCCCGGTGGGTGGAAATAGCTACATCGGAAGCCCCTTTGACGGAGGATACGACACGGCTGCGACTCTGCAAGTGCCACCGTGGTAGATGGCATCTGTCGCTATCTTCCCTGGAAGCCTGGTGCACAGAAAGGGCTATAAATCGCTGCTCCTCACCCCGGAGCTGTGTACATGGAAGTTCAAGCCCAGCTGTGGATCAAAAAGAATGGCCCGGGGTAGAAAGCGATTGCTGCCCGGGCGAGGGGCAGCTCTAAATCACTGATCCTGGTGATGGGGGAAGTGCTTGCCTGTCTGCCCACAGCTCCGCAAAAGCGGGCCAGGGTGGAAAACGCTTGCGGCTCCCTTCTCCAGTAGCGCTGCCTGGGGGAGGACGGCTATAAATCGCTGTTCCTCGGTCCGGAGATATAAATTCCCTTCTTGGCGGCTGATAAGCATGGAATTTAGGAAGAGAACTCCTGCTCCTGCTTCTCCGCTTACAGGAAAGAGAGCGGCGGATGCCTCCATCTCGTGGCCGCTTCACTGGAGCTCCTCGCCACTACGGAAGTCAGGTTTCTCTGGCTTATTGTGAAGGAGCGGCCGGTGCCGGAGCAGATCTGCCGCTTCCAGAGACCTTCTCTTGGGAGGAGACATCTGGAGACACGAGCTTATGGTTGTATTTTCTGTAGTTAACCCCTTAAAGACCGGGACGATTTTCATTTTTTTGATGCCACCATTTAATTTACCATGTCTTGTATTAGAAAACGGGGAAAAAATATTCGTGTGGCAAAATTGAAAAAAAAATAAAAAATTCCACCAGGGTTTTTGGAGGTTTTGACATCACAGCGTTCTCTATACACTAAACATCACGAGATGTGCTACGCAATATGAATGTGACGATACCAAACCGGTTTATTTTTTTACTACTTTAAAAAAATTTAAAAATTTTTTTACATCACTATTATGACAGCATGTAATAATAATAATTTATATTAATGTAATAACTAATATAATAATGATTAGGATTAATTAATAATGTATATATTATATGCATATTATATACATCATTATATTATTAACCCCTTAATGACCGGGCCATTTTGCACCTTCGTGATCAGACTGATTTTTGCTAATCTGACATGTGTCAGTTTATGTGGTAATAACTTTGGAACGCTTTTACTTATCCAGGCCATTCTGAGATTGTTTTCTCGTCACATATTGTGCTTCACGACAGTAGTAAACTTGTGGCAAAATATTTCATTTTTATTTATAAAAAAATAGCAAATTTACAAAAAATTTGGAAAAATTAGCAAATTTCCAAATTTCAATTTCTCTACTTTCAAAATAAATAGTAATACCTCCAAAAATAGTTATTATTTTACATTCCCCATATGTCTACTTTATGTTGGCATCATTTTCTAAATGTCATTTTACTTTTTTAGGACGTTAGAGGGCTTAGAAGTTTAGAAGCCATTTTTCAAATTTTCACCAAATTTTCCAAAACCATTTTTTTAAGCACCAGTTCAGATGTAAAGTGATTTTGAGTGGCTTACATAATGAAACCCCCCATAAATGACCCCATTTTAGAAACTACACCCCTCAAATTATAAAAAACTGCTGTTACAAACTTTGTTAACCCTTGAGGTGTTCCACAAGAATTAAAGGAAAATAGAGGTGAAATTTCAAAATTTCACTTTTTTTGGTAGATTATTCATGTTAATAATTTTTTTCTTGCAACACAGCAAGGGTTAACAGCAAACTAAACCTCAATATATATTGCTCTGATTCTGCAGTTTACAGAAATACCCCATATGTGGTGGTAAACGTTTCTATGGGTTTGTGGCAGTGGTCATAAGGGAAGGAGCGCCATACGGATTTTGGAGGCAGATTTTGCTAAAATAGTTTGTAGGCACCATTTTGTAATTGAGAGACCCTGACGTACCCCTACAGTGGAAACCCTGAAAAAGTGACCCCATTTTGGAAACTACACCCTTCAACGAATATATTAAGGGGGGTACTGGCCACTTTGACCCCCTAAGCGTTTTACGGAATTTGGAAACACTTGGCTGTGAAAATGAAAAGTTTCATTTCTTCCAATAAAATGTTGCTATAGCCCCAATTTTTTTTATTTGCATAAGGGGTAACAGGAGAAAAGCACCCTATAATATGTTACCCATTTTCTCCTGAATACGGCAACACCCCATATGTGGTGTTAAACTGCTGTGGGGGCACATGGCAGGACTCAGAACAGAAGGAGTGCCATATGGATTTTACAACACAGATTTTGATGGATTGGATTGCGGGAGCCATTGATTTTTATTTTTTTGAGCTATTGTCTTATGTAGGGGCTCATTTTTTGCAGGATGAGGTGAGGTTTTCATTGGTACCATTTTGGGGTAAATACGCCTTTTTGATCGCTTGGTATTACTCTTTTTGTGAGTCAAGGTGAAAAAAATAGCTGTTTTGGCATAGTTTTTTTTAGCATTTTTTTACAGCATTCACCTGAGGGGGCAAGTCATGTGATATTTTTATAGAGCAGGTTTTTATGAACGCGGCGATACCCAATATGTCTAACATTTTTATTATTGTTAAGTTTTACACATTAGATGCATTTTAGAACAGAATTAAATCTTGTTTATGTGTTGCCATTTTCAGAGAGCCATATTTTTTTTTATTTTTCGGGCGATTGTCTCAGGTAGGGTATCATTTTTGCAGGACAAGATGACGGTTAGATTAGTACCATTTTGGGTTAAATACATCTTTTTGATCGCCTGCTATTACACTTTTTGTGAGGGAAGAGGGAAAAAAATGGCTATTTTGGCATAGTTTTTTTTTATTTTTACAGCATTCGCCTGGGGGGCCATCTCATGTAATATTTTTATAGAGCAGGTTGTTACGGACGTGGCGATACCCAATGTGTCTAACATTTTTATTTTTGGAAAGTTTTACACATTAGATGCATTTTTGAACAGAATAAAATCTTTTTTTTGTGTTGCTATTTTCTGAGAGCCATATTTTTTTTATTTTTCGGGCGATTGTCTCAGGTAGGGTATCATTTTTGCAGAACAAGATGACGGTTTGATTGGTACCATTTTGGGTTAAATACACCTTTTTGATCGCCTGCTATTACACTTTTTATGAGGGAAGAGGGAAAAAAATGGCTATTTTGGCATATTTTTCTATTTATTTTTTTTACAGCATTCGTCTGGGGGGCCATCTCATGTAATATTTTTATAGAGCAGGTTGTTACGGACGTGGCGATACCCAATATGTCTAACATTTTTATTTTTGGAAAGTTTTACACATTAGATGCATTTGTGAACAAAATAAAATCTTTTTTTTGTGTTGCTATTTTCTTAGAGCCATATTTTTTTTATTTTTCAGGTGATTGTCTTAGTTAGGGTCTCATTTTTTGTGGGACAAGATTACGGTTTGATTGGTACCATTTTGGGGTACATACGCTTTTTTGATCGCCTGCTATTACACTTTTTGTAAGGGAAGGTGACCAAAAATGTCTGTTTTGGCACAGTTTTTTTTTTTTTTTTTACTGCGTTCACCTGGCGGGGTGGATGACGTGATATTTTTATAGAGCCGGTCGATACGGACGCGGCGATACCTAATATGTATACCTTTCTTTTTTCACCTTTTTTTTTACTTTTTTTTTAAAAAATGGCTTATTTTTTTTTTTTAACTTTTATTATTATTTATTTATTTTTACTTTATTTTTTAACTTTTCATTTTCCACTTTATTTAACTTTTGGGGGTCTGATCCCCTTTACAATGCATTACAATACTTTTGTATTGTAATGCATTGGCTGTAAGTGTATTACTCAGTGTAATACACTTACAGCCTGCTTCCTGTGCGATCCAGGGGGCTGGATCGCACAGGAACGCAGGGATAGCAGCCACGATGCCTAAGGAAGGCATCGGGCTGCTATCCAAGCCATCGGGTCCCCGTCACAGCAGCACGGGGACCCGATGGCCCCGCTCGCCATCCTGAATAGCGGCGGACCATGCCGCACGCCTCATGTGCCGCGGTCAGCGCTGACCGCGGCACATGAAGGGTTAATGCGCCGGCATCGGTGTTTTCACCGATGCTGGCGCATTCAGCAGGGGTCCGGCTATTGAGCAGGGGTCCGGCTCTTTAGACGGCGCTGCAGACTGGGGACTCGCGCCGCCCGCCGTCTAAAGACAGTGGGCGGTCGGCATCGTGTTAAATATACATAGATTATTATTATCATTATATGATTTTATATTAATATTATTATTATTTTAATTTGAATTACACAGGGTTCAGGAGCGGCAGGCACCACACTTACTGCCGGGGTGTCTGTAGCTCCTGACCGCTATGGAGATTTGCCAGGAGCCGCTGAAGGCTTCTTTGGCTTGTAATATTGGAGGGGAGGGTGCCGGAGCATATCTGAAGCTATGAGGGAACTTCTCCTGGGATGAGGCACCTGTGGACACCCTACTTACTTTTATATCGCAAAGGGTTCAGGAGCGGCAGCCACTTGAATTCCTGCCACACCTCTGACACTGCTGACAGGTACGGAGATCTGCCATGTACCGCTGGAGCTTCTATCAATGGTTACACTGCAGGGGAAGGTGCTGGAGAAGAGCTGACACTTTGGGGGGCTTGCTGCTGCTGTGAGTCACCCTTGGATACCCAGGTTAGGTTAGTATTACACAGGGTTCAGGAGCGGAAGTCACGTTAAATCCTGCCGCAACTCTGGAACTGCTGACCGGTACGGAGATCTGCCATGTACCGCTGGAACTTCTTATCACTTATTACATTGCAGGGGAAGGTGCTGGAGCAGAGATGACACTTTGGAAGGCTTGCTGCTGCTGTGAGGCATCCGTGGATACCCAGGTTAGGTTTTTATTACATAGTGTTAAGGAGCAGCAGCCACGTTAATTCCTGCCGCAACTCTGGAACTGCTGACCAGTACAGAGATCTGCCATGCACCGCTGGAACTTCTATCACTTATTACATTGCAGGGGAGGGTGCTGGAGCAGAGCTGACACTTTGGGGGGCTTGCTGCTGCTTTGAGGCACCCGTGGATACCCAGCTTAGGCGGCAGCCAAATCAGTGCTCCTCACTCCCGAAAGCCTATAAATCAGTGCTCCTTACTCCCGGAAGCCTATAAATCAGTGCTCCTCACTCCCGGGAAGCCTATAAATCAGTGCTCCTCACTCCCGGAAGCCTATAAATCAGTGCTCCTCACTCTCCTGTAGCTTTGAAAGATGAAGTGCTGGCCCCGCTAACAGCTCCCCAAAAGCGGCCAGGTTGGGTCGTGAACCTGCCAGCACCTTCCATGCCGGTGTTATCTTCGCAGCGGGAGTTTGTTAAAGGTAACGGCCTCCTGCGGCTCAGCAGCAGCATGACTAAATGGTGGGGCGCAGTGAGGCGCAGTGCTATGTATTCCGATGCGGTGTCTTAATTCCGCCGGACAATAATATGTATATTCCAGTTAAGTCACCACGGGGGCATACAAATCTAGCAAATTATTTTTAAATGAAGCTTTCAAAATAGAATATGATTTTTTTTTTACAATTTCAATCTTAAATAAAAAACATTTTGGATACGACAAAAAATGATAATAAATAAAATAATATTTTGGAGCGCCTGCTAGTATTGTTTGGACGATAGTCTTACGTAGGGGGCTCTTTTTTTGTGGACAGAGGTGACGGTCCTATAGAGCACGTCTTTACGGACACGACGATACCAAATGTGTATTTTTCTCATTTTATTTTATTTTCACACAATAAAAGCAATGTTTAAACGATAAAAATCGACCACCATAGAGAGCCGAGCGGCCAGGGTACACCCTCTTCAGGGCCCTATATCTCGGGACCCAGGGGCCACAGCGGCACCGGGCCTGTGGGGTTAGACAGGGGAAGCTTTGGGCTACATGCACCTAGATTTGTGGGTCGCCAGCCCCAAGGGCCGCGGGGCTGGGGCACAAAATCGGAAATAGGAAAATCCTATTCATTTTGGATCCTCTGAAAAATGGCCAAGTCCATGAATGGGGTTTTCCTATCTACGAATTCTGCCAATATCTCTGCGACCATCCGGGCTAGGGACACCAAGCTCGGGGTGCATGTAGCCTGGACTCTCGCCTACGTTGTGGTAACGGTTGCCAGACCCTCGGACCTGCTTGGGCAAATGGCGGGCAGACCCACGGCTCGACTTTGGTGCATGGCTGGCGAGCAGATCCTTGGGCCGTTCGTTTGAATGGCGAGCAGACCGTCCGATCGACTTTGGCGCATGCCGAGCAGACCCTCAGACCGCTCGGGTGCAGGGCGAGTGGAACCTCGGGCCGTTTGGATGCAGGCCGAGCAGAATCTCGGTTCGCAGCAGGGGCCAAGGTTGCAACAGAACCCTAGGCGGCTTGACTCTGAGGACAAATGAGGCGCACCGGCATATCTCGGGACCCAGGGGCCACAGCTGCATCGGGCCGGTGGGGTTCGACACAGGAGGCTTTGGGCAACCTGCACCTCGAATCGTGGGTTGCTAGCCCCAAGGACCTCGGAGCTAGGGCCCAAATTTTACAAATTCCGTGAATGGGGTTTTCCTATCTCCGTTATCGGGGTGCCGCTCCGCGGCCACGGGGGCTGGGGGCACCAAACTTGGGGTGCAGGTAGCCCAGACCCTCCCCTACGTGGAGGTACCTGATTGTTGTCAATGGGCCCCCTGGTTCCGGAGATCCGCGGCTTTTAGTAGTAGCTACCCCCCAGGGCTGGCTCCCAATAGGGATACCCATGATACCTAGAACTCCGGTTCTAGGGGGGCTAGAAGGGGGCTTCTTGTTGTGTACGCCACACAGGGCCGCGATGTAGCTGCACCTCGATTTTGGGGTCGCTGGGCCCCGCGGTTCCCGAGATCCGGGCACCTGTGGGGACTTTGTTATTTTGCCGAAGGTTCAAAATGAATGGGGTTTTCCTATCTCCGATTTATGCCAATATCTCTGCGGCCATCCGGGCTACGGACACAAAACTCGGGGTCAATGTAGCCTGGACTCTCCTCTGTCGAACGGTACCAATTGCTAGTCTCTAGACCTCCGGGGACCCGAGAATACGGGCCCTGAAGAGGGTGCCCCCACCCCCCACCGGGTTTTTTTTTTCCATTGTCTCAAGTAAGGGCTCATTTTTTGCGGAGTGATGTGATGGTGTGATAGGTACTATTGGCATCTTTGTTAAAATTCTTTCAACGCTCGGCTTTACGCTTTTTCTGATGTAAGGTGAAAAAAAAAACGGCTTTTCAGGAACAGATTTTACTTTATCTTTTTTACAGCTTTTGCCTTAGGCGGCAGTGGTTGATGTATTTTTATAGAGCAGGTTGTCACGGACGCGGCGATGCCCATCATGTCTATTTTACGCATTGTATTTTGGTTTTCACACAATAAAAGCCTACATCAGACAAAAGGCCTGAGTTTGGGTGTCCATTTTCTGAAAGCCATATTTTTTTATTTTTTGGGACGATTGTCTCAAGTGGGGGCTCAGTTTTTGCGGGACGAAGTGACGGCGTGAAAGGTACTATTTGCGTATATGTTAAAAAAAAATTAATCGCTCAACATTACGCTCTTTCTGATGTAAGGTGAAATAAAAAACTGCTTTTCCGGAACAGATTGTACTGTATCTTTTTTACAGCTTTCTCCTTAGGCGGCAGCTGTTGACATATTTGTATAGAGCAGGTTGTCACGGATGCAACGATGCCCATCATGTCTATTTTCTCGGATTTTATCTTGGTTTAATACAATAAAAGCCTTCTTGAGACAAAAGGCATATTTTTGGGTGTCCATTTTCTGAAAGCCATATTTTTTATTTATAGTGTCCGACTGTCAAGTGGGGGCTCATTTTTTGCGGGACAAAGTGACGGTGTGAAAGGTACTATTTGCGTCTTTGTTAAAAAATTTTAATTGCTCTGCATTACGCTTTTTCTGATGTAAGGTGAAAGAAAAGCGGCTTTTCCGGAACAGATTGTACTGTATCTTTTTTACAGCTTTCTCTTTAGGTGGCAGTGGTTGATATATTTGTATAGAGCAGGTTGTCATGGACGCGGCGAAGCCCATCATGTCTATTTTCCCGCATTTTATCTTGGTTTCACACAATAAAAGCCTACATCAGACAAAAGGCATGTTTTTGGGTATCCATTTTCTGAAAGCCATTTTTTTTTTATTGTGTCCGATTGTCTTAAGTGGGGGCTCATTTTTTGCGGGACTAAGTGACGATTTAATTGGTATTATTGGCGTCTATGTTAAAAAATTTTAATCGTTCGATGCTATGCTCTTTCTGATGTAAGGTGGAAAAAAATAAACGCTTTTCTGGAAGAGTTTTTATTTTGTTTTCCTTACGGGATTCACCCAAGCATGAAGTTCATGAGGTATTTCCATAGAGCAGGTTTTTACGGATTCGACGATACCAAATATGTGTATTTTATTTTCACACAATAAAAGCAATGTTAAAACAATAAAAATCGTGTTTTTATAGGCCCATATTCTGAAAGCCACATATTTTTTATTATTTGTCTGATTGTCTCATGTAGGGTGTCATTTTTTGTGTGACGAACTGACAGTGTGATTGGTAACATCTCAGGGGCAGTGCGACTTTTTGATCGCTTGGCGTTACGCTCTTTCTGATGTAAGGTGACAAAAAAAACCACTTTGTTATTTTGCCGAAGGTTCAAAATGAATGGGGTTTTCCTATCTCCGATTTCTGCCAATATCTCTGCAGCCATCCGGGCTACGGACACAAAACTCGGGGTCCATGTAGCCTGGACTCTCCCCTGTCGAACAGTACCAGTGGCTAGTCTCTGGACACCCGGGGACCCGAGGATCCGGGCCCTGAAGAGGGTGCCCCCCACCCCCCACCACCGGGTTTTTCGGTCCCTTTGTCTCAAGTAAGGACTCATTTTTTGCGGAGCAATGTGATGGTGTGATAGGTACTATTGGCGTCTATGTTAAAATTCTTTAAATGCTCGGCTTTACGATTTTTCTGATGTAAGGTGAAAAAAAACGGCTTTTCAGGAACAGATCTTTTTTACAGCTTTCACCTTAGGCGGCAGCGGTTGATGTATTTTTATAGAGCAGGTTGTCACGGACGCGGCCATGCCCGTCATGTCTATGTTACGCATTGTATTTTGGTTTTCACACAATAAAAGCCTACATCTGACAAGAGGCATGTTTTTGGGTGTCCATTTTCTGAAAGCCATATTTTTTTATTTTTGGGACGATTCTCTCAAGTGGGGGCTCATTTTTTGCAGGACAAAGTGACGGTGTGAAAGGTACTATTTGCGTCTATGTTAAAAAAATTTAATCGCTCGGCATTACGCTTTTTCTGATGTAAGGTGAAAGAAAAACGGCTGTTCCGGAACAGATTGTACTGTATCTTTTTTACAGCTCTCGCCTTAGGCGTCAGCGGTTGATATATTTGTATAGAGCAGGTTGTCACGGACGCAACGATGCCCATCATGTCTATTTTCCCGCATTTTATCTTGGTTTCACACAATAAAAGCCTACATCAGACGAAAGGCATGTTTTTGGGTGTCCATTTTCTTAAAGTCATATTTTTTATTTATTGTGTCCGATTGTCTCAAGTGGGGGCTCATTTTTTGCGGGACAAAGTGACGATTTGATTGGTATTATTGGTGTTTATGTTAAAAAAATTTTAATCGCTCGATGTTACGCTCTTTCTAAGGTGGAAAAAAAACGTCTTTTCTGGAAGAGTTTTTATTTTGTTTTCCTTACAGCATTCACCCAAGCAAGTTCATGAGGTATTTCTATAAAGCAGGTTTTTACGGACGCGACAATACCAAATGTGTGTATTTTTCTCATTTTATTTTCACACAATAAAAGCAATGTTGAAACAATAAAAATCGTGTTTTTGTAGATTCTAAAAGCCACATATTTTTTATTGTTTGTCCGATATGCAACTGAGGATGGTCTTGAGGTTACAAGACTGGCTGAACTTCACCAACTTCAGCTCACTTTGTTACTGCACACCAGTCCCATCCTGCAGGTGGCAGCACAGAGGTTTCAATAAGCGATTTCAGTTAGGAATGACAGAATCTATCCCACAGTGACAAAAACCTTTTAAAACGGCTCTGTCACTGAGATCAACCCAGGTGAAGCAGACATGCTGCCTGGTAGGGTTCATTATGTTGATTTAAACCCTAACTTATGTTGTATGGGTAAGCAGTGTGTCTTAAGAACTCTATGTGCTCTGCAGAATCCCACCCCACCCCCACTAGACTGACAGAGCTATGCACAGTCTGAGCAGCTTTCATATCATTTTCCTGGCATTATCACTTCCGCGCACTTGGAACTGCTCCAGGAGGCTGGTGCTGTCAGCTCATGAGTATGGAGACAGCAGGTATCTCCATGTAGTGCTGCTGTGGCTCATTGGTATGTCCTGTGCTCAGTAAGTGAGCCGAAGGGGTTCGAATCCAAACTGAGGCTTTTAGCTTTTTTTCTTCAAACTCCTTTTATTTCTTTCACATTTTACAACGCCGATATCCTTATCATATTTAGAATTATTTTTTCAGCACACCTCATCAATGTTGCTGGTTTCTTTATACACTCTTCAAACTTGCTCTGGAGAGACAAATGACCAGTGACTCTTTGTCTCTCAGAGCCGATAGATTTCAGCTCAAAACTTTCTTACTGTGGCGAAAACACGCCCTCCTAACCCATAAAATTATTGACAGACATGTAAGGTGTAATTTTTTGCGTGACGAACTGATGGTGTGATTGGTACAATCTCAGGGGCCATGCGACTTTTTGATCGCTTGGCGTTACGCTCTTTCTGATGTAAGGGGACCAAAAAAAACCCACTTTTTTTGCGACAGTTTTTATTTTATTTATTTTTATGACATTCAACCGAGCGGGTAGTTCATGAGATGTTTCTATAGAGCATGTTGCTACAGACGCGGCAATACCACATTAGATATATTTTTTTAACGCTTTTTGGACTCATGAAGATCCAGTGGGTCTGATGCTTCTACAATACACTGCAGTACACTGTATAGTGTACTGCAGTGTATTTTACACTTGAGTTAAGCCTGATCAGGCTCCTTAGATAGCATTGCAAGCTGGATGCCTTTGAAGGCGTCCAGTTGCCATGGTAACCATTGAGACGATGCCATGGCAGCGCAGCCACCCGATGGGGAAGGGAGAGAGCTAATCTCCGTTCACAATACAAACCATCGGGACGCTGCCGCAGCAGCGCAGCGGCCCGATGGAGGAGGGCTCCCTGTTAACCCTTTCCATACAGCGGTCCCTAGAGACCGCGGCATTGAAGGAGTCAAACGGCCTCCATCGGTGACAGCACCGATGTGGGCCATTAAAGCAGAGTGTCAGCTTTATATTACAGCTAATACTCTGCTCAACGTTCGACCATCCAGAATCATTGAGGCGGGGGTTAATGGGAGGGGGGGCACTCAGCCATCCTGACTTATTAGGGGTGGGGCGTGGGGGCGGAGTTATGTCGGACGCTTGGCCATAATGTATTATGGGGGCGTATTATGGGTCATGCTTGGCCGTCTTCAATAAGTGGGGCGACCAGGGGGTGTTTTATCAATGTGTTTTGGGGAAAGGGATCGGGCACACATTGGGAATGCCTTAGCTCAGCCCCGATCCCCCGAACACTCAGAGCAGCTCGGAGAGCGATGCGATAGGTCCACACGTCACACGTGACTGACCAATGGAAGCCGTCTGAAGGCAGGGACCGGATTGATCTGTCCCCTGTCGGGTGCCCTGACCCTCGTTTAGATCCCGGGGTCACCTCAAGTATACTTGCGGTGACACTTTGATCTCATCACCTACTGTCTAGGTCACGATGCTGTAACTAACACGAACTCGTGACCTACACAGTACCGTCATTTGTCATTAATGGGTTTATAAGTCAACAAGGTGGCACTTCAAGGGCTACTGCTGCGCTGCACCTCTTTTAACACTATCCACAGACATTCTAATATATATAAGTTATGGACACTAGGTGGCGTTTTATGGGCTAATCTGCACCACACATATTATAATATTATCCCCAGATATTCTAATATATACCAATTATGGACACCAGGTGGCGTCTTATGGGCTAATCTGCATCAGACATATTATATTATTCCCAGACATTTCTAATATATACCAGTTATGGACACCAGATGGCGTCTTATGGGCTAATCTGCACCTGCCTCCATGAACAGTATATACCAGTTAAATCCACCAGGTGGCAGAAGGACCTAACAAATTATTCTCGACGTTCCGCCTGCAGACACAGGTCGCGATGCCAGACTGTGTGGGAGGATCCTGTAAACCCGGGAATTTAACTATGCTCCACCCAAACAGTGCACGCGGTTCTTCCTGGGAGAGGTGAGCGTGAGGAACAGGAGACGGTAAGCAGTTGGTTTGGTTTTTTGATTTTCATACTGATGGCATAGCTGTAAAGGGGGCACAATGGTCACTTCTACTATGGAGGCACATACACTGGATTATTTTTAGAGGGAGATCTGCAGCTCATGTTGTTTTGAGAAATTTCATGGCAAGGCAGGAAACGCTGATGGCACTACAGGGGGCAATTAATGGGATGTGGGGGCAAAATTATGTCACTGGGGTCAGTTGATGGCATGTGGGGGCAAAATTATGTCACTGGGGGGCAGTTGGTGACATTTGGAGGAAAGATTATTTTACTAGGGAGCAGTTGGTGGCATTTGGGGGGAAAATTATGTCACTGGACGGCAGTTGGTGGCATTTGTGGGGAAGATTGTCACTAGGGGGCATTTGGGGGAAAAAATTGTCACTGGGGGGGTGGCAGCTGATGGCATTTGGAGGGAAGATTGTGTCACTTGGGGGCATCTGATGACGTTTGGAGGAGATTTTGTCACTGGGGGGTTGTTGATAGAATGTGGGGGCAAGATTATATCACTAGGGGGCAGTTGATGGCATTTGGGGGGAAGATTATGTCACTAGGGGGCAGTTGATGGCATTGGGGGGATTATGTCACTTGGGGGCAGCTTATGGTATTTGGGGAAAAGATTATGTCACTAGCGAGCAGTTGATGGCATTTGGGGAGAAGATTATATCACATGGGGGCAGCTGACGGTATTTGAGGGGAAAATTATGTCACTGGCGGGCAGCTGATATGTGGGGGGCAAGATTATGTCACTAGGGGGCAGTTGATGGCATTTGGGGGGAAGATTATGTAACTAGGGGGCAGTTGATGGCATTGGGGGGGATTACGTCACTTGGGGGCAGCTTATGGTATTTGGGGAAAAGATTATGTCACTAGCGGGCAGTTGATGGCATTTGGGGAGAAGATTATGTCACTTGGGGGCAGCCGATTACATTTGGAGGAGAAGATTGTCACTGGGGGGCAGTTGATAGAATATGGGGACAAGACTATGTCACTAGGGGGAAGCTGATGGCATTTGGGGGGAATGCGACTACCGTGGAGTCATGATGGACTGAAAATAAGGAGAGGATGTGCAGAGCTCCCTCATGGACGAGAAGTGCTACATCTACATCTTCAGACAAAAAGGCAAAACGATGTGTGTGAACGCCACTCAGGCTCCATGGGACTGCCACCCCATTATGCCTTCTACGTTTGGACGGCTAATCGACCACTCGCGGAAGAGAGCCAACCTGAAGCCGGTGGTGAAGTGCGTGCAGGATGGATGAGTCCCAGTGATTCTCTTTGAGGCTATGAAAGACCTTTCTCCGGGACTGAACTATTTTTTGACGACGGAGTGAGGAGACTCTTTCGGAGAAGGAGCTGATCTGGACTGGCTGGACCCTTGATGTGGAACGTTATCTCGTCGAATTGCCTTGCTGTACTTAGATTAAAAGGAACTGTTCGTTTTCCTATGTCGATAACCTATCCTCGCGATAGGTCAGCGTTATCAGATCGGCAGGGGACGGACTCTGAGTTGTTATTGCAGCAGAGGGTAGGTGCAATTGCAGCTCCTCCCGCCTCGTTCTAGTGACTGAGACGGAAGGAGCTGTAATAACGCCCGCCTGCCAGCGCAATATCGATGGCCAGCAGGCAAACCATAAATAGAGCTCTTTCGAATCCTTGCCCTTATCTTCAGGATAGGCCGTCGATATAGGAAAGCGTGGTTCCGTTATGAGTCGATCTATGCATATCGTGTATGTCACTTGATTTTTCAGGTTCCGTTAATTCGTTATTTGTATAGAAATGTTAAAGAGTAACTAAACCTTTCAATGATATTTTAATACGATATCCTAAAAAAAATTTCCTTTTCCAATATACTATCTCTATTCATTTTTTATTTTTCTTAGCACTTTCCCTACGTACAGCGCACCATTCAGAATGCATTGTGGAGCATTCCGTTCTGTCCCCATTGACAACGAATGGGGACAGAACGAAAGCGTTTTTCTCCGGTATTCAGATCCTCTGACGGAGGCTCTGGTCCCGCCCATTGATCACATTATCAAAGGTCCTTAAGTGGTACTTATCATAATAGTTTAATTCTGTCTCTAGGCTACTTTCAGATGAAGAGGAACATCACAAGGGTGAAAGCAGTGATGCAGTACCGTAAGTTCAAACTACTCAAACCTATTTTTGCTTTGACTACAGAACCTTCTGTAGTATTCACACTGACAGTGGACTTTTATTTACTTTAGGGGAAGCCATGCACCGCTGCTGCGGAAGAAACTGTAGGAAGCTGGCATTCACGAGAAGCACTAGTTGGAATGCCCGGTGTTTGCCAACTATAAGCTGTACTTGAAGGATCGTTTCACCGATCCTACCGTTAAGCAGATGGTAACTTTGTTTTTTTTTCCTCCCCCTTCATCTCTCTTTTATTACTTTATTATTTATTAATTGTATTCATGTGTTGAAACTGCCTGCCTGAACTTTCTACAAAACATCGGATAAGACTAAACAGTTTCTAAGCACTCTGTTAAGTTTAAATGTGTCACACGGAACGGTGAAGAACTATGCGTGTCATATAGGTAACTTTGCCAGATAGGTGGTTTCTGATGACTTTCCGGATGAGATCGAGGAGAACACCAGAGAGGCTTCCGATGTCTTTCTGCAAAGCCTGAAGAAGCTGACTGTGGAAATCAATGAAAAGTCTGCGAAAAGACAAAAGCGGGTGTAAGTCCTATTAAGTTTAGTAGTGCACAGTTTTGAATACATGTTCATGCCTTAACATAACTTTTGTTTTTATCAAATATAGGTTTCAGCCTTCTCCCGAGGAGTGCTGAAAGGTGCTTCACGTGGCGAGAAAACAGGTATGCAAGCTCTTGTCTCGGGCAAATGCAGGCCAAGTGCTGGATGACAAGGAAAAGATGCTGGCCTGCTATTACCTGGAGGCATTGCTTATGTTCAAACACCTGAGGAAACCATCCGCCGTCCAAAACCTGACGGTAAGGTTCTTATTACAATTCTGACTAACTGACTTGCCATTCCAATCACTGTCTACTGGTAGACAACCTGAGATGCCTCACCTAATGTCATTTTATTTTTTCCGTTCTCTTACAGGTGAAGGAATGGCTGGAGAGGGGCCGCTGTGAGTATTCAGAGGACACGGTGACAACAGTAAAAATGTCGGACTGTGTCATCCTATTACCTGAAGAGGAGGAGCGAGTAAGTGTTAACCCTCTTCCAAAACAACATATACTCGTTGCTTTGCATGTTCTCTCTATTTTTTATTTTTTTTCCCCAATAAATATTTCCCTAGCAAATGATTAACACATTTCGCTCCATCTTTACAGATTTTCGATATTTACTTCCGGTGCATCCGACACACGCTGCTGAAAGCGAAGTCAAGCGCTGAGGACCGGTTTTGCCTTTCCACAACGGAAAAACCCATTACAAATCCGAGCAAGGCCCTGCAGAGGTTTCATGAAAAGTAAGTTACCCATGGAAATTGAAATCTTATTATTTTTTTTTTTAAATAATTTTATGCGTTATCCAGCCATGCTGACAACTTACCACCATATCATTAGGTTTCAGCAGGAACCCTTAACTAATAAAGATGCAATAGAAGCCATCGAGAGGTGGGCACTTAAACTCAGCGTTGAAGATAAAGATGCTTTGAAGCAGTATATGCACTTGAGAGATCCAAAGGAAGCAAATAAAGATGCGATAATGAGGGCCGTTTGTATTTTACATAATTTGGACAGCGATACACCGGGGTAAGATTTGTTTTTTATCCTCAATTATATTCTATTTTTACGGTTGTTCACTCAGTTCTCACCCACTGTAGCTACAAACTAATGTGCATATCTATTTAACTTCATAGACCTTCATCAAGAAAGAGGCAGCGGGGGGAGGAAGAAGAAGAGAAAGAAAAAGAAGAGGAGGAGCGACAGGACGTGGAAGATCTGAAGAAATTGTGGCGGACGTCAAGGACGAAAGCTTCAAGAGGCTGCTGAGATGGTGTCCAGTGAGACTGGACCACCCACTACCATCACTGATGACTTGTAAAGACATCAGTCAGCGGCATGCTCAGTACTGTCAGGACAGATGGCGAAGGAGACGGTACAAGACCCGTATAGATGACGTCGTCGGTAAGTTATTTTTCTGCCGATTAAAATGAGACGGAGGCATGGTCATTCGGTGTGTGTTTTAACGACTGCTTTACCATCTTTTTTTGGTATAGATTTCTCGTAGCACGCTTCAGGAGTCTTCCCACGGAAGAGATGGTCGGCATCTACATGGAGAGACAGGGCTGGACAAACAACGTCCCAAAAGCCGCGGATGCTCTAAAGGCTTGGAAACCCCACCAGTCACGAAGAAAGGTGGCAAAGGTGGCGTTTCAGGACTGGGCAGGGCTAGTCCCTGTCGAGGACCTAGCGAAAGGTGGATTAGCTTTAAAGACCACTCGAGTCTTTAAAAAAGGAGACATCGTCTGCGACTACCATGGAGTCCTGATGGACGGAAAAGAAGGAGAGGATGTGCAGCGCTCCCTCACGGACGAGAAGTGCTACATCTACATCTTCAGACAAAAAGGCAAAACGATGTGTGTGAACGCCACTCAGGCTCCATGGGACTGCCACCCCATTATGCCTTCTACGTTTGGACGGCTAATCGACCACTCGCGGAAGAGAGCCAGCCTGAAGCCGGTGGTTAAGTGCGTGCAGGATGGATGAGTCCCAGTGATTCTCTTTGAGGCTATGACAGACCTTTCTCCGGGACTGAACTATTTTTTGACGACGGAGTGAGGAGACTCTTTCGGAGAAGGAGCTGATCTGGACTGGCTGGACCCTTGATGTGGAACGTTATCTCGTCGAATTGCCTTGCTGTACTTAGATTAAAAGGAACTGTTCGTTTTCCTATGTCGATAACCTATCCTCGCGATAGGTCAGCGTTATCAGATCGGCAGGGGACGGACTCTGAGTTGTTATTGCAGCAGAGGGTAGGTGCAATTGCAGCTCCTCCCGCCTCGTTCTAGTGACTGAGACGGAAGGAGCTGTAATAACGCCCGCCTGCCAGCGCAATATCGATGGCCAGCAGGCAAACCATAAATAGAGCTCTTTCGAATCCTTGTCCTTATCTTCAGGATAGGCCGTCGATATAGGAAAGCGTGGTTCCGTTATGAGTCGATCTATGCATATCGTGTATGTCACTTGATTTTTCAGGTTCCGTTAATTCGTTATTTGTATAGAAATGTTAAAGAGTAACTAAACCTTTCAATGATATTTTAATACGATATCCTAAAAAAAATTTCCTTTTCCAATATACTATCTCTATTCATTTTTTATTTTTCTTAGCACTTTCCCTACATACAGCGCACCATTCAGAATGCATTGTGGAGCATTCCGTTCTGTCCCCATTGACAACGAATGGGGACAGAACGAAAGCGTTTTTCTCCGGTATTCAGATCTTCTGACGGAGGCTCTGGTCCCGCCCATTGATCACATTATCAAAGATCGAGGAGAACACCAGAGAGGCTTCCGATGTCTTTCTGCAAAGCCTGAAGAAGCTGACTGTGGAAATCAATGAAAAGTCTGCGAAAAGACAAAAGCGGGTGTAAGTCCTATTAAGTTTAGTAGTGCACAGTTTTGAATACATGTTCATGCCTTAACATAACTTTTGTTTTTATCAAATATAGGTTTCAGCCTTCTCCCGAGGAGTGCTGAAAGGTGCTTCACGTGGCGAGAAAACAGGTATGCAAGCTCTTGTCTCGGGCAAATGCAGGCCAAGTGCTGGATGACAAGGAAAAGATGCTGGCCTGCTATTACCTGGAGGCATTGCTTATGTTCAAACACCTGAGGAAACCATCCGCCGTCCAAAACCTGACGGTAAGGTTCTTATTACAATTCTGACTAACTGACTTGCCATTCCAATCACTGTCTACTGGTAGACAACCTGAGATGCCTCACCTAATGTCATTTTATTTTTTCCGTTCTCTTACAGGTGAAGGAATGGCTGGAGAGGGGCCGCTGTGAGTATTCAGAGGACACGGTGACAACAGTAAAAATGTCGGACTGTGTCATCCTATTACCTGAAGAGGAGGAGCGAGTAAGTGTTAACCCTCTTCCAAAACAACATATACTCGTTGCTTTGCATGTTCTCTCTATTTTTTATTTTTTTTCCCCAATAAATATTTCCCTAGCAAATGATTAACACATTTCGCTCCATCTTTACAGATTTTCGATATTTACTTCCGGTGCATCCGACACACGCTGCTGAAAGCGAAGTCAAGCGCTGAGGACCGGTTTTGCCTTTCCACAACGGAAAAACCCATTACAAATCCGAGCAAGGCCCTGCAGAGGTTTCATGAAAAGTAAGTTACCCATGGAAATTGAAATCTTATTATTTTTTTTTTTAAATAATTTTATGCGTTATCCAGCCATGCTGACAACTTACCACCATATCATTAGGTTTCAGCAGGAACCCTTAACTAATAAAGATGCAATAGAAGCCATCGAGAGGTGGGCACTTAAACTCAGCGTTGAAGATAAAGATGCTTTGAAGCAGTATATGCACTTGAGAGATCCAAAGGAAGCAAATAAAGATGCGATAATGAGGGCCGTTTGTATTTTACATAATTTGGACAGCGATACACCGGGGTAAGATTTGTTTTTTATCCTCAATTATATTCTATTTTTACGGTTGTTCACTCAGTTCTCACCCACTGTAGCTACAAACTAATGTGCATATCTATTTAACTTCATAGACCTTCATCAAGAAAGAGGCAGCGGGGGGAGGAAGAAGAAGAGAAAGAAAAAGAAGAGGAGGAGCGACAGGACGTGGAAGATCTGAAGAAATTGTGGCGGACGTCAAGGACGAAAGCTTCAAGAGGCTGCTGAGATGGTGTCCAGTGAGACTGGACCACCCACTACCATCACTGATGACTTGTAAAGACATCAGTCAGCGGCATGCTCAGTACTGTCAGGACAGATGGCGAAGGAGACGGTACAAGACCCGTATAGATGACGTCGTCGGTAAGTTATTTTTCTGCCGATTAAAATGAGACGGAGGCATGGTCATTCGGTGTGTGTTTTAACGACTGCTTTACCATCTTTTTTTGGTATAGATTTCTCGTAGCACGCTTCAGGAGTCTTCCCACGGAAGAGATGGTCGGCATCTACATGGAGAGACAGGGCTGGACAAACAACGTCCCAAAAGCCGCGGATGCTCTAAAGGCTTGGAAACCCCACCAGTCACGAAGAAAGGTGGCAAAGGTGGCGTTTCAGGACTGGGCAGGGCTAGTCCCTGTCGAGGACCTAGCGAAAGGTGGATTAGCTTTAAAGACCACTCGAGTCTTTAAAAAAGGAGACATCGTCTGCGACTACCATGGAGTCCTGATGGACGGAAAAGAAGGAGAGGATGTGCAGCGCTCCCTCACGGACGAGAAGTGCTACATCTACATCTTCAGACAAAAAGGCAAAACGATGTGTGTGAACGCCACTCAGGCTCCATGGGACTGCCACCCCATTATGCCTTCTACGTTTGGACGGCTAATCGACCACTCGCGGAAGAGAGCCAGCCTGAAGCCGGTGGTTAAGTGCGTGCAGGATGGATGAGTCCCAGTGATTCTCTTTGAGGCTATGACAGACCTTTCTCCGGGACTGAACTATTTTTTGACGACGGAGTGAGGAGACTCTTTCGGAGAAGGAGCTGATCTGGACTGGCTGGACCCTTGATGTGGAACGTTATCTCGTCGAATTGCCTTGCTGTACTTAGATTAAAAGGAACTGTTCGTTTTCCTATGTCGATAACCTATCCTCGCGATAGGTCAGCGTTATCAGATCGGCAGGGGACGGACTCTGAGTTGTTATTGCAGCAGAGGGTAGGTGCAATTGCAGCTCCTCCCGCCTCGTTCTAGTGACTGAGACGGAAGGAGCTGTAATAACGCCCGCCTGCCAGCGCAATATCGATGGCCAGCAGGCAAACCATAAATAGAGCTCTTTCGAATCCTTGTCCTTATCTTCAGGATAGGCCGTCGATATAGGAAAGCGTGGTTCCGTTATGAGTCGATCTATGCATATCGTGTATGTCACTTGATTTTTCAGGTTCCGTTAATTCGTTATTTGTATAGAAATGTTAAAGAGTAACTAAACCTTTCAATGATATTTTAATACGATATCCTAAAAAAAATTTCCTTTTCCAATATACTATCTCTATTCATTTTTTATTTTTCTTAGCACTTTCCCTACATACAGCGCACCATTCAGAATGCATTGTGGAGCATTCCGTTCTGTCCCCATTGACAACGAATGGGGACAGAACGAAAGCGTTTTTCTCCGGTATTCAGATCTTCTGACGGAGGCTCTGGTCCCGCCCATTGATCACATTATCAAAGATCGAGGAGAACACCAGAGAGGCTTCCGATGTCTTTCTGCAAAGCCTGAAGAAGCTGACTGTGGAAATCAATGAAAAGTCTGCGAAAAGACAAAAGCGGGTGTAAGTCCTATTAAGTTTAGTAGTGCACAGTTTTGAATACATGTTCATGCCTTAACATAACTTTTGTTTTTATCAAATATAGGTTTCAGCCTTCTCCCGAGGAGTGCTGAAAGGTGCTTCACGTGGCGAGAAAACAGGTATGCAAGCTCTTGTCTCGGGCAAATGCAGGCCAAGTGCTGGATGACAAGGAAAAGATGCTGGCCTGCTATTACCTGGAGGCATTGCTTATGTTCAAACACCTGAGGAAACCATCCGCCGTCCAAAACCTGACGGTAAGGTTCTTATTACAATTCTGACTAACTGACTTGCCATTCCAATCACTGTCTACTGGTAGACAACCTGAGATGCCTCACCTAATGTCATTTTATTTTTTCCGTTCTCTTACAGGTGAAGGAATGGCTGGAGAGGGGCCGCTGTGAGTATTCAGAGGACACGGTGACAACAGTAAAAATGTCGGACTGTGTCATCCTATTACCTGAAGAGGAGGAGCGAGTAAGTGTTAACCCTCTTCCAAAACAACATATACTCGTTGCTTTGCATGTTCTCTCTATTTTTTATTTTTTTTCCCCAATAAATATTTCCCTAGCAAATGATTAACACATTTCGCTCCATCTTTACAGATTTTCGATATTTACTTCCGGTGCATCCGACACACGCTGCTGAAAGCGAAGTCAAGCGCTGAGGACCGGTTTTGCCTTTCCACAACGGAAAAACCCATTACAAATCCGAGCAAGGCCCTGCAGAGGTTTCATGAAAAGTAAGTTACCCATGGAAATTGAAATCTTATTATTTTTTTTTTTAAATAATTTTATGCGTTATCCAGCCATGCTGACAACTTACCACCATATCATTAGGTTTCAGCAGGAACCCTTAACTAATAAAGATGCAATAGAAGCCATCGAGAGGTGGGCACTTAAACTCAGCGTTGAAGATAAAGATGCTTTGAAGCAGTATATGCACTTGAGAGATCCAAAGGAAGCAAATAAAGATGCGATAATGAGGGCCGTTTGTATTTTACATAATTTGGACAGCGATACACCGGGGTAAGATTTGTTTTTTATCCTCAATTATATTCTATTTTTACGGTTGTTCACTCAGTTCTCACCCACTGTAGCTACAAACTAATGTGCATATCTATTTAACTTCATAGACCTTCATCAAGAAAGAGGCAGCGGGGGGAGGAAGAAGAAGAGAAAGAAAAAGAAGAGGAGGAGCGACAGGACGTGGAAGATCTGAAGAAATTGTGGCGGACGTCAAGGACGAAAGCTTCAAGAGGCTGCTGAGATGGTGTCCAGTGAGACTGGACCACCCACTACCATCACTGATGACTTGTAAAGACATCAGTCAGCGGCATGCTCAGTACTGTCAGGACAGATGGCGAAGGAGACGGTACAAGACCCGTATAGATGACGTCGTCGGTAAGTTATTTTTCTGCCGATTAAAATGAGACGGAGGCATGGTCATTCGGTGTGTGTTTTAACGACTGCTTTACCATCTTTTTTTGGTATAGATTTCTCGTAGCACGCTTCAGGAGTCTTCCCACGGAAGAGATGGTCGGCATCTACATGGAGAGACAGGGCTGGACAAACAACGTCCCAAAAGCCGCGGATGCTCTAAAGGCTTGGAAACCCCACCAGTCACGAAGAAAGGTGGCAAAGGTGGCGTTTCAGGACTGGGCAGGGCTAGTCCCTGTCGAGGACCTAGCGAAAGGTGGATTAGCTTTAAAGACCACTCGAGTCTTTAAAAAAGGAGACATCGTCTGCGACTACCATGGAGTCCTGATGGACGGAAAAGAAGGAGAGGATGTGCAGCGCTCCCTCACGGACGAGAAGTGCTACATCTACATCTTCAGACAAAAAGGCAAAACGATGTGTGTGAACGCCACTCAGGCTCCATGTGACTGCCACCCCAATATGCCTTCTACGTTTGGACGGCTAATCGACCATATATTTAGTATAGAAATGTTAATATTTAATTGTTCTGTTAGACCTGCATTGCTGTACCCAGATTGTAAGGGGCTGTCCGCCTTCCTATATCGATATTCTATCCTCGCGATAGGTCATCGATATCAGATCAGCAGGGGTCGTTGCCATTAAAGGTGTTTTTATTTACTACATTCAATAGCTGTGTGTTTTAATGGTGATACCAAGCCAAAAAATTGTAGCCGAGGTATACTGCACGTTTGACGCCCGCGAGATGTGTACGAGGCATATTTCCCCGCGTGGCAACTCTTCTTTTAACAGGAGCAGGCGGCTACGATGCCGCACGCTCTGGTTCACAGGAGCAATTGCGCAGTTAAATATGGCCCGCGCTCCCTACCGAGCTTACGATGCGGCATGCATTCATGTCAAATCAAGTGTGAACAACCCTCAGGCTACCACTATCTCAGAAAAGTCAGTACAAGTCAAATTTTTGTAAAAACTTTATCATATCTTTTCACTGCACAGCAATCGAGATATCTGAAATAGTCAGTGTACAGCGTTGTATAACTGTAAACTTGGTATGCCCTCAAAATAGCTCGGCACAAAGCTATTAACGTATAAACCGCTGACAAATGAGCGTACCCCTAAGTGAAAATGGCCAAATTGTGCCCAATTTGCCCGAGTGTCATGTGACTTGTTAGTGTTAGAAGATCTCAGGTGTTACTGGCGAGCAGGCAGAAGTCACGCTACATTATTTTTTCCGGAAGAGTAAAAATACTCCTCTTACCAATTTTGAGGAGTATATTTACCCGAGCAGGATGGGAAAGCGCAGTATACCCAATTTTTCCAAGATAGATAGATAGATATAGATAGATATATATATTTTTTTACAATGGAACTCAATGATGGATGCCACAGTACGGCGTCTGTTAATATATACGTTTTTTGTGTATGTTGAACGTATGACAAAAACCCCCCCGATCAGGCACTTCCGTTATTTTCGTTGTTCAGCTCATCTAACGGAGGTGGGTATCCAGTGAACCATTTCTAATCTAAATAACATCAAGCTATTATAGCAAAGTGATAAAGTCCAGTCCCGTATAGTGGATCCTCCCTGTACTTTATCACTTGGCTGTAATAGCCTGTCTGCATTCACTACACACTGCATTACATACGTCAGTGTGTGTTGTATGTGGTGCAGTGTAGTGTGTGATGTGTGCGGTTCAGTATATGGTGCATGTAGTGTAGTGTAGTGTAGTGTAGTGTAGTGTGTGCACTACATACATCATACACAGATACATTGCTTTGTCATCTTGTTCTGTGCATCTATCTTTATGTCATGGCCATATTTACCATCTGGGTCCTTGTGCAGCGCGCCCTGCTCTCTTTAGTACAGCCACCCCCGGAGCCGGCCCCTCCTCCCTCCAGCTACGCCTGCTCCAGGGCACTTTATCACGCTGGCAGCCCGCCAAACCAACCAATAGCAAAGCTCCTTGCTGTGAGGAGCTTTGTAATTGGTCATTTAAGGCACAGGCAGCATCGCTGCACAGCCCGTGCTATTCACAGAGTGCTTTGCGCTGATGAATTTCAGGGAAAAGTCTGCAACGTATTGGAACGCCCTAGATTTGACGCGCGTACAGGCGTTATTGCGACCCCTGGGAGCAGGTGTGTTCAATTTGGTGTTATCGCTCTCACCTTTTCTCATACTGTTCCATGGCATGCCACATGCCATCAGCAGCCCCTGACGTGCCATTCTTTACCCCCACATGACCGAGTTACAAGATCCTCCCACACAGGCCGGCAGCGCGATTTGTGCCTGCAGGCTGAACTTTTAAAACGATTTGTTAGGTCTTTATGCCACCTTGTGGATTTAACTGGGATATACTGATCATGGAAGCAGGTGCAGATTAGCCCATAAGACACCACCTGCTGTACGGAACTGGGATATACCAATAATGTCATCCCACAGATTTACAATATATGAGGTGCAGATTAGCCCATAAGACACCACCTGCTGTACGGACCTGGGATATACCAGTCACACACATCACACACCCTTGTATGAATCTCATTGTATGAATCAATTAAAATATTATAAACCCCTTGTATGAATCTCATTAATATCACTGTTTTAGGAATATGGCCCAGGAACAGATTCTCATGATTTGTAATTCTTGTACTAGCTGGTATACTGTATACTTTCAAACTTGCCCTATCGAGGTTGTACTTAGCTGTGGATTTTAGAAGCGCTTGACTGTGGCCTATTGTGGCGGCTGGTGAGATCTGGACTCTCTTTGCATAGTGTGTGGATTGTTGAGTCTGAACTTTATAATGTTCTTGATCACTAGACATTAGACAAAAGGCATCTTTATTTCGCGATAATTTGATCTTCAAATCCAAACCATTTAGTATTAATTTTGATTGATTGAATATGACTGCATTGATAGGGCCCAAAAGTTCTACAGGCTTAGATTAAGCGGTTGCCTGTGCCCTCTTGTTGAATCCCAAATTTTCACCATCAATATCGCGTGTCTGATGTTGTCCGGCTATGTCTTTATAGAACAGGCCAGCTGTAAACTGCGAGGCCAGAGTCGTGGAACTGTAATTTAAAATAGTTTCAATGTAGGCTCTATAACTATAGAGGTTATCCAACTATGAGATAAAGCGATCACCAAGGGTGATGTCCACCTGGTTGAAGAGTGTTGCTATAGGAGAATTAATAAGACCAATATGGGCTCCAGCTGGAATGGCTGTATTATCCTGTTTCAGAATGCGACAGTTTATGTACAAAAGGGTGTTATTCAGATCATAATAATATTCCCTGCTACCCGATATAAAAAATTCCAGAGGGGCACCATCTGCCAGGGCAGCAATAGGCTGAACTTCTACAAAAAGTGATTTTTCAGTACTGGTCTGTGTAGGGGGAATGTCGAAAATATCCAATTCTAATTTGGTGCATTCCATAGAGTCGTCGTGCATGAATGCCATGATGTAGTATTAGAAGATGTCCTCAGCAGCACGTCTTACTGATTTCTGAACACACCGTCTTTTACGCACCACCTTCTTATTCATAAGCATGGGTGGCAAAAAAGTGACAGATTGCCTTGTTCTTTTACGCTGTTGTTTTGCAACATAAACTACTCCAGACCCCTTCTGCTCCTGCACACCGTTGTTGATCTTATCTATAACCGCTGTTGAGACTGAGGTAAATGCATCTTTTGCAATGTTGTTGACAGCATTCTTCAAATGCGGTTTTACTATCTTTATCTCCCTTCTAAATAAGAGGCACAGCTTTTCTAAAAAGCCCTTTGAATATTCCTACAAGACCTGCACCATACATGTATTCATCACCACGGAACCCCTCTAACCCGGCTTATGCAACATAATAGCGGGCATAAACCACTGGGTCTCCATACACCCTTTGCGCCATCATTTATTTGCTTGATTGTTTTCAGGGTCTAAAGTGTAGTCTTAATACACACTTGCTGTACTTGAACTTCACTGGTGTGGCCTGGTCTGATAATATTGAGATGCTACTGGTGTCTAAGTATTGTTTGCACAAGGGTCTATAGTCGGGCCTTGTATAATGTAGCGTTACAATTTCGTTATTTCCGCTGATTTCAACACTCCTTAAAAGTTGCACATAGCTATCACCAACACGCTGATGTTGAACTATATCCGTGTTCACAAATAATGAATGAAAGCCGCCATGTATATCAGCATAAATGGGCTTTCGCTGTTCAAACATTTTATCTGCTGAAGATGTTACATATTGACTCATACCTAAAATATGTGATAACTTTTCACAAGGAGCAAATTGTATGGTAGAAGATTCGGTTGTATATACAGTTCTTTTTACTGACTCAAAGTGTAGTTTATAGATTTCGCTTGATATTTTCAAATTATCAATCCGATTGTTGATAGCTTTTACAATACCCCCAACACTTGAATAAAATTCTGACAATGTAATATTCTTTCATCTCCTCATCACACTTTCCAATAAAAAAGCACCTTCTTGGCTACCTCGGGTATGAAATTTCTGTAAGGCTGATCCATTAAGATACACCGGTTTAGCTAATTTAGTGATGTAGACCGAAATTGTGCTTTCTGGGTAAATTTTCGAAGTTGCATTACTAGGCAGTTATATAGCATGAACCATCCTCCATAACTTATATCTGTCAGCTGATGTTCTTTAATCCAACTGTTACATTTTTCAGAATATCCGAGCCACTTTACTAAATAAAAAGTTTTGCCACGGATACGTCTCTTTTTCACTATCTTTTCTACCCTGTAGAAACGGTTCTCATCAAGAGGAATCTTTTGTATCTCCTCATTATAAAATGATACTCTATAGGTTCCCCATCCAGATCAACAATTTTATACATCGGTTTTCTGAATTGTGTATTCACAGCTGAGATCACAAAAATTTCATCTGTGTAAGTTTGCTTGTAACCTTTAGGCTTCTTTCAGACGACCGTTGTGTGGTACGCAAATTGCGAATCAGCAAAAAAAACACGGATGACATCCGTATGGCATCCGTTTTTTTTGCGGATCCATTGTAACAATGCCTATTCTTGACTGCAAAACGGACCAGAATAGGACACGTTCTATTTTTTTTTTTTTTTGCGGGCTACGAAATGGAAATACTGTCGTGTGAAAGAGGCCTTATCGAATGTACCTTTAGGGCTCATGCACACGAACGTGTGCCGTCCGTATGCGTGCCACCGCATGCGGATCGCGGACCCATTCACTTGAATGGGGTCCGCGATCCGCATCCGAGGGTCCGCACCGCAAAAAAGTAGTGCTTGCGCTACTTTTTTGCGGTGCGGAGGCATGGCCAGAAACACCACGGAAGCACACCATAGTGCTTCCGTGGTGTTCCGATCCGTGCCTCCGCTCCGCATCTCCCGGATCGCGGACCCATTGAAGTGAATGGGTCCGCGATCCGTGATGCGGGCTGCACACGGCCGGTGCCCGTTTATTGCGGACCCGCCGTATGCGGCCCGCAGCACGGGCATGGCCGGCACACGTTCGTGTGCATGAGGCCTTATACTGAGAAATTCTCACATGGTCACCGATTTTTAAAGAAGCCTTCATAGGTTTAGACAACGCAGATTTACTGTAAGTGATTCGCCATATTCTTAATGAGTTATGCTGTTACGTCAGATGGTTTACATTGAATTGTGGAGTGGTAAGTATGATTATAGCTATATACAAGATCAGGTAAAACATCAATGTACCTAAAAGGGTTATTTTTGGTAAGATATCGCAAAATACGTGTTTTTAAAGTCCTATTAAACCTCTCAACTACAGCCGCTTTTACTGTATTTGTAGTAAAGTATTGAAGTATATTGTATGATTTGCAGACTATTTATAGCAGTGTTCATAAATTCTCGTCCACGGTCCGCCTGCAATTTTTGGAGAGCGACACAGCCAAGGAGTTTTTTTCTCCCTGGCTGTGGAGCTCTCCGATGTGATTGGATCGCAGCACAGCCAGGGAGAAGGAGACGCCCATTGAGAAACCTGGACGTCTCCTCCTCCCTGTTCCGATGCTCAGTATTAGCATACTGAGCGGGAGAAATACAGGGGGGCAGAACGGGGCACAGAAGCGATATTTTGAAAAACCGAACCCCGTGTCAGAAGCAGCAGGGGTTGCCCTACCAATAAAGGTATTTAACTAAGGTAACTCAAACACATGAAAGGTCCTCTTTAACTGCAACACTGCATATGTAGTATATTGTATCACATGGTCAATCTGTCAACTGCAATATGTAGGTTGTACCACGAAAACCTGAAGGTCAGAATAAGGAAGCATATCTCTGATATCCCATACTCAAAAAGTTGCAATGTTTCAGCAGTAAGTTTACAATATGCGGCTATACATCAAGGTGATACAAAGGGTCTTCTTGTTTGTGGCTTAGAAAGGGTTAAACCCAGGGGCGTAGCTAAAGGCTCATGGGCCCTGGTGCACGAGTTCAGCTTGGGCCCCCTTTCCCTCAGTGCTTTGTGTTATTCTTATGTGGCACAGGGGTCTTTGGGCCCCTAAGGCTCCTGGGCCCGGTAGCGACTGCTACCTCTGCACCCCCTATAGCTACGCCCCTGGTTAAACCCCCCTTCCCCCCAGGAGGGGTGGTGACCATAAGCGTAAGCTTCTAAACAGGCAATCCTTGTGGATCTTTCAAATTGGTTGTTGCATCCCTTTCGGTTTGAATTGAAAACATGATTTGATTCTCCATTATTGATCCTTATTCATTAATGTTTATTTTCAGTATGTTATTTCTGTAATTTTATAAATTTGCTTTTATACATGTATGTGGGAGTATTCGTTCCCCACCCACTGATAATTAGTCTCAGCTATTTAAACCAGTGGTCTCAGATGTACTATGACATCATGACTAAGGATCTGTAATGCGTGATCTGAAACGTGTAGAAAAGGACTCTGTAAGGCCCCTTTCACACGACAGTATTTTTTGTGGACTCCGATCCGCATTTTTCACATGAAAAATGCGGACCCATTCATTTCTATGGGTCCGCAAAAAATACTGAGAACATACTGTGTGCTGTCCGCATCCGTTTGCCCGTTCCGTAGCCCCGCAAAAAAAATAGAACATGTCCTATTCTTGTCCGTTTTGCGGACAAGGATAGGCATTGTTACAATGGATCCGCAAAAAATACCGATGCCATATAGACGCCATCCGTTTTTTTTGCAGATCCGCAATTTGCGGACCGCAAAACACAACGTTCGTGTGAAAGTAGCCTAAGTGTTAGCTTTTAACTGTGCATCTGGATGAAGAAAATAAAGGCTGGAATATATTTGCATTTTTTGAAAGCTCCTCAATTTTTTCTTCTGATTTTCTATGCATGTTAGGCACTAGTTCCCAGTGCTGACTGCTCCTCCAATCAATTCAGGTGAGCAAGACGTTGGGGATTACTTGTTTTCTCTAATGATTACTGTTAAAATATATTTTATGCAGTCGTTTTCTTTGCAATATGAAATCATCATAACTAAATCGGCCTGCCATAATGGATCTAAATCTGAAACAATAATCTTATTTTTTTATAAACGTTTTTCTTGCAGGCTTATATAGCATACAAGCATCTTGTTGATTCAGCATTTCACTACGATTCCTAGCCATAATTAAACTAAAATAACTTTACAGCACCTCTTTATTTTCACACAAGTATTTAGAAATAAAACGCAGTGTTTATACAGTAGTATAAAAATAAGCTTGTTTTTAACCTTAATTTCATGGATTAATTTATAAAGTATACATATAATGTATAAATTAAAAGATATAAACGTTATAAAATATTGTACATTGTATAGGGCTATAAAATACTGCATATCAACTGTATGACTTTAATTACGAGACAAACTGCTTGCTCATTATCATGATTGGGTGTGTCTTTCAAGAAGTAAAGCTGCACTGCGCACGCGTGTCATGAGACGAGATTGCGGGATCAGCACTTCCAAATTATGGGTGGTGTCCTGACTAACTGTATAAAATAGAACTGCTTGTGACGGCTTTTTCACACAGTCTATTGACCAAGACTTTTTCAGACAGTCTTTAGAGAAGATTATCTTCCACTTAGTGCTCCAAAAGTAAGTAATATTTAAATTTATTTCATTATGCGCTTCTTTCTGTTTTGTCTATTTACTAAGTTAAACTTAATTATTTGACACATTTTGTAATAATTTTTCTCTATTCTTTTAATTAATATTAATGTTTTACATTAATGTTTATTTTCAGTATGTTATTTCTGTAATTTTATAAATTTGCTTTTATACATGTATGTGGGAGTATTCGTTCCCCACCCACTGATAATTAGTCTCAGCTATTTAAACCAGTGGTCTCAGATGTACTATGACATCATGACTAAGGATCTGTAATGCGTGATCTGAAATGTGTAGAAAAGGACTCTGTAAGGCCCCTTTCACACGACAGTATTTTTTGCGGACTCCGATCCGCATTTTTCACATGAAAAATGCGGACCCATTCATTTCTATGGGTCCGCAAAAAATACTGAGAACATACTGTGTGCTGTCCGCATCCGTTTGCCCGTTCCATAGCCCCGCAAAAAAAATAGAACATGTCCTATTCTTGTCCGTTTTGCGGACAAGGATAGGCATTGTTACAATGGATCTGCAAAAAATACCGATGCAATACAGACGCCATCCGTTTTTTTTTGCGGATCCGCAATTTGCGGACCGCAAAGCACAACGTTCGTGTGAAAGTAGCCTAAGTGTTAGCTTTTAACTGTGCATCTGGATGAAGAAAATAAAGGCTGGAATATATTTGCATTTTTTGAAAGCTCCTCAATTTTTTCTTCTGATTTTCTATGCATGTTACAACTAATGGTCATATCACTTACAGATCTGCAATTATCCAAGCCTAGAAAACCTAGGGTTAAAGAAAATATCGAAACACAATCCGAAACTATGCCTGATGTTTATGAAGTTCAAGTTCACAGCAGCACTGCTGTGAGCCCATCTACTAAAAAAGGAAATGAGAACAGGATCACTTGTATGTTCAAAATAACACCTGTGAAAGTTAATATTTAATTTGATTTTTACAACTAATGGTCTAATTACAGATCAGAAATTATCCAAGCCTAAAAAAACCTAAGGGCAAAGAAAACAACAAGACACAGCCCAAAACTGTGTCTGTTCAAGATCACAACAGCGATGTTGTAGAGCCTTCTACTAAAAAAGGTAATGAGAACAAGATGAGTTATATGTTCAAAATAACAGTTGTGATTTTTAATATTTAATTTGATTTCTACAACTGATGGTCAAATCACTTATAGACCTGAAATTATCCAAGCCTAGAAAACCTAGGGCTTAGGCCTCTTTCACACGAACGTTGTGTTTTGCGGTCCGCAAATTGCGGATCCGCAAAAAAAACGGATGGCGTCCGTATTTTTTGCGAATCCACTTTAACATTGCCTATCCTTGTCCGCAAAACGGACAAGAATAGGACATGCTCTATTTTTTTTTGCGGGCCACGGAACGGAGCAACGGATGCGGACAGCACACGGTGTGCTGTCCGCATTTTTTGCGGGCCCATAGAAATGAATGGGTCCGCATTTTTCATGTGAAAAATGCGGATCGGAGCCCGCAAAAACAACGTTCGTGTGAAAGAGGCCTAAAGAAAACACTCCATCAGCTATAGTGAAAAACAGATCTGAACCCTCAATTCTGAACAGCTCTGTGAAAGAGATTACAGAGCATCGACAAAGTTTCAACACCCCTTTCTAGCAGAAATCGCCACTCATGTAAGTGTTAGTTGTATAACGCTAAATAGATTTTGCACTATTCATTGTTATCAATTTTTTTTTTGCATAATATGCTATTATTCCTTCTTTTAGACTCATCAAATAGAGATGTCAGGACAGCTGGTCGTAAATATGAATCTGGTCCTGTAAAGAACAAAGGCTCTACGTCTCCTGTATTGCAAGCACAAAATGGTTCTGTAACATTCACACCACCATCAGGGATAAAAAGACATCCTGAAAATGTCAACGTCCAGGACAGACATAGGAAGCAAAAATACCCTACTTCTATGCGGAAGAAATCATCTCGAGATAACAGCAATTTAATCAGAGCATTACCATCACAAAATGGATCTACACAATTTACACCAGGGGTGAACAACGTTTTCTGGGTGGGGGCACATTGTCCGACTGAACCAACGTCAAGGGCTGAAATTAAAATTTAAAGGGGTATTAACAACTGAAATACTGTATTTATGGCATATTGAACACACAGTATATACCATTAATGTCTAGTTACAGTTCCAGGACTCCCATCTAATGGGAGAATACATGGAAAATACATGTGAGCAGCCACAAGACATGGACATACTATCTGATACCAGATGGTTGGGGACCGCACAGAATAGTATCAAGGGCCGCATGTGGCCCCCGGGCGGCAGGTTGCGAACCAATGATTTACACCATTATCACCAATCTGTGAAGACCACAACCACACCTGGTAAGCCTCTTGTTATAATACCAAACATACGGGTTTGTGATAATTTACAACTGTCAGATACAACTATAGGTAAAACAGCAACAACAAGTAATGTAGGTCAACAAAGCAGCATTCTGCAGTTTACAGAAATACCCCATATGTGGTGGTAAACGTCTATATGGGTTTGTGGCAGTGGTCAGAAGGAAAGGAGCGCCATGCGGATTTTGGGGGCAGATTTTGCTAGAATAGTTTTTAGGCACCATTTTGTAATTGAGAGACCCTGACGTACCCCTACAGTGTAAACCCTCAGAGTGACCTCATTTTGGAAACTACACCCTTCAACGAATATATTCAGGGGGGTACTGGCCACTATGACCCCCTAAGCGTTTTACGGAATTTGGAAACATTTGGCTGTGAAAATGAAAAGTTTCATTTCTTCCAATAAAATGTTGCTTTAGCCCCAAATTTTTAATTTTCATAAGGGGTAACAGGAGAAAAGCACACCATCATTTGTTACCCATTTTCTCCTGAATACGGCAACACCCTATATGTGGTGGTAAACTGCTGTGGGGGCACATGGCAGGACTCAGACCAGAAAGAGCGCCATATGGATTTAACAACACAGATTTTGATGGATTGGTTTGCGGGAGCCATTGATTTTTATTTTTTTGAGTTATTGTCTTATGTGGGGGCTAATTTATTGTGGGACGAGATGACAGTTTGATTGGTACCATTTTGGGGTAAATACGACTTTTTGATCGTGTGGTATTACACTTTTTGTGAGGCAAGGTGAAAAAAATGGCTGTTATGGCATAGTTTTTTTTACTTTTTTTGCAGCATTTGACTGGTCTCATGTAATATTTTTATAGAGCAGGTTGTTACGGACGCGGCGGTACCCAATATGTCTAACTTTTTTATTTTTGGAAAGTTTTACACATTAGATTTATTTTTGAATAGAATAAAATCTTTTTTTTTAGTTACCATTTTCAGAGAGCCATTTTTTTTTATTTTTCGGGCAATTGTCTCAGGTAGGGTATCATTTTTGCGGGACAAGATGACGGTTTGATTGGTACCATTTTGGGATAAATACGTCTTTTTGATTGCCTGCTATTACACTTTTTGTAAGGGAAGGTGACCAAAAAATGTCTGTTTTGGCACGTTTTTTTTTTTTTCTTTTTTTACTTCGTTCACCTGGCGGGGTGAATGACGTGATATTTTTATAGAGCCGGTCGATACGGACGCGGTGATACCTAATGTTTATCTTTCTTTTTTTACCTTTTTTTTACAATTTTTTTTTTTACTTTTATGGGGGAAAAAGGCGTGTTTTTTTTTTACTTGAAACTTTTATTATTTTTTTAGGAAACTTTATTTTACTTTTTTTCCCCCACTTTATTTAACTTTTGGGGGTCTGATCCCCTTTACAATGCATTACAATACTTTTGTATTGTAATGCATTGGCTGTAAGTGTTTTACTCAGTGTAATACACTTACAGCCTGCTTCCTGTGCGATCCAGGGGGCTGTCACAGCAGCGCGGCGACCCGATGGCCCCCTGCTCGCCATCCTGAATGCATTAACTCCCGCACACCACATGCTCAGCGCTGACCGCGGCACATGAAGGGTTAATGCGCTGGCATCAGTGTTTTCACCGATGCTGGCGCATTCAGCAGGGGTCCGGCACTTGGGCACAGCCGGACCCCCGCCGCTGATCGGGCGGGGGCGCAGCTCCTGCGCCCGCCCGATCAGAGCGCCGTACATGTATGGCACTGGGAGTCTAAGGGTTAATGCTGAGACATTTTTAAATGTTGCTGCCAGTACACTACACAGTAATGCAGAATGTCTAGCTAGCGATTGTTTAAAATTAGTAGTCACAATAGCCAGAAACAGGAGAGGGGGTGTTAAGAAATGATTAAGGACTATCGCTTATAGTCAGATAATCAAGCGAAAAAGGTGGTGGTTGTATGACTTTAATAACTATGACTCAAATTTGTGTCTAGCAGCTAGTTTATATGCTTTGATGAGTGTTGTTGACGTTGATGACGGTTTACTGTTGTTACGTGCTAAACAGTTGCATGTTGACTTGGGCGTCCCTGATAATCAGCTGGTGAGTTTTAGCGATACTTCAGCTTTTGAGCAGTACTTAAATGTTTGTATCCAAGTTTTGTACTACAGCAATGGTGATTGGCGTTATTTTCATACTAGGGATGCCCTTAGTGATCGGATATACATTCTGTATCATGATAACCACTACTACGGTATCAAAAGCATGAAAGGTTTAAGATTAGGGAGTGTTACTTTTGTGAACGTTGCAATTCTGTGTTCCATCACAAATACAATCATGCCTGTCATTATTATTGTAAAGCTTGTCAGAGACAGGATTGTAGTGAGAACTTGGAGACACAACCAAGGTGTCCTTATTGTCAGGTGTTTTGTTGCTCCGAAGGTTGCTTACAGCGTCATATTAAGTTAGCCCAAGAGGATCTTGGTTTGTGTAGACTTAAAACATTTTGTGACAGGTGCTGTCGCTTTGTCAGTAATAATAGTGAAAAGGAGCATAAATGGGGTGGTTTGCGATCCAGTGTATGTCATGCCCGTCTTGATAGATTTGATGGTTATCTCTGTTACATGCAGCCTTATAATCCAGATTCGGAGTCCAGTCTGTATATTTTCTATGACTTTGAGTGTATGCAGGAGACAGTTACGCACATTTCAAATTACCATATTTTTCGCTTTATAAGACGCACCCCAGATTTTAGAGTAGGAAAATAAGAAAAAAATATTTTTCATCAGACCTCCCCATAAATTTCAGGACATCACATCAGACCTCAGATCAGCCCTTTCAGACCCACATCAGACCTCAGATCAGCCCACTGTACCCCATCAGACCTCAGATCAGCCCACTGTGCCCCATCAGACCTCAGATCAGCCCACTGTGCCCCCATATCAGCTCACCGTGCCCCCATATCAGCCCTCAGATCAGCCCACTGTGCCCCCATCATACCTCAGACCAGCCCACAGTGCCCCCATATCAGCCCACTGTGTCCCCATCAGACCTCAGATCAGCCCACTGTGCCCCCATATCAGCTCACCGTGCCCCATCAGCCCTCAGATCAGCCCACTTTGCCCCCATCATACCTCAGACCAGCCCACAGTGCCCCCATATCAGCCCACTGTGTCCCCATCAGACCTCAGATCAGCCCACTGTGTCCCCATCAGACCTCAGATCAGCCCACTGTGCCCCATCAGACCTCAGATCAGCCCACTGTGCCCCATCAGACCTCAGATCAGCCCACTCTGCCCCCATATCAGACCTCAGATCAGCCCACTCTGCCCCCATATCAGACCTCAGATCAGCCCACTCTGCCCCCATCAGCCCCCATATCAGACCTCAGATCAGCCCACTGTGCCCCCATAAGACCTCAGATCAGCCCATTAGAACAAAATAAAAACCTCTCTCCTCTCCTGCGCCATGGCCCCGCTCCGGCGCTACTCTGTCTTCTCCTGCCGGCGTACTACATCCTGATGCTGTACGAGGTCAGGACATTGCAGCGCCAGGAAGACAAGACAGAGGAGCGCCAGGAAGACAAGACAGAGGAGCGCCGGACCCGGAGCAAAGCTGCAGCGCAGGAGGTTGAGTATGTTTCCCCGCTCCCAGCACCTATTACATACTAGTGAGCGCTTCCATAATGGAACCGTTGACTAGCATTCGCTTTATAAGACACACAGCCATTTCCCCCCTACTTTTGTGGGGGGGAGTGCGTCTTATAAAGTGAAAAATACGGTACATTTATGCCACAACACTGCATGGGTCAGCTGTTCTGGGAATTTCAGTGCAAAACACATGCTAGTGACTTTGTTAGATTTTTTACTAATGGTAAATTTACAGGCTATACTTTTATAGCTCACAATGCTGGTAGATATGATGAATTGATACTATCACTGATAAATCTGGTGTGATACCGTCTATGATCTAGGAGGGCATACTGTAAAAAGCGACGGTTCTAATAAAACAAAGACAATTTTAGGAACCATCTGAGTTCGTTGCTCCTGTACAAGCATGAGTTTCATATGAGACGCCTCAACTCTACCTTTTTTCCATACGGGAGACAGAGCAAGCGCAATATTAGCAAGGAGATTGCAAAAAAAGAAAGCAGAGGCTAGAATCGAAAGGCTTAAACTATAATAACTGAACTGTTACCCCCCCGCAAAAGATAGACATCTTTGCTATTATGCTTCCCTTTACAATCTGAAAAATTATGAGAATACTCCTCAACCTTCTCCTGCTCAGATAACCGCCTTCCTAGATACATTGTCGTTATCTAAACTGCCCTCAGATGCATTAGACTTCCTAAAACAACCAATATCTGTAGAGGAAATAGTAAGAACCATTAAAGCCACAACTGCAAATAAGGTCCCAGGCCCTGACCGCTTCTCAGCAGACAATTATAAGACATTTCACCCCACTCTGATACTTTATATGGAAAAACTGTTATGTTAGAGGCCACAGTGGTCACGCTGCCCAAACCGGGGAAACCCCCTACTTCACCTGCTAATTTTAGACCAATATCATTATTAAACGCAGACCTAAAAATTTTTGCTAAGGTCCTGGCTGCACGTATAAATGTATTTTTGCCATCTCTGATTGCTGCAAACTAGGTTGGCTTTGTCCCAGGCAGACAATGTAGGGATAGTACTAGGCGAATGATTACTTTACTGCAGATAGCGGAATGGTCCAGGACCCCAACAGTCTTTGTCTCTAGAAGCAGAGAAAGCGTTTGATAGAGTTCACTGGGAGTTCCTGGACCATGTGCTGCAGAAATTTGGGTTTGCTGGACGCATACTGACAGCAGTAAATGCCCTATACTCTCAACCATCGGCTAGAGTCTTGGTGTCAGGTTTTTTGTCCAAAGTTTTCCTGATAACGAACGGGACAAGACAAAGGTGCCTCTTGACACCCTTAATATTTGGGCTGGTTGTGGAACCATTAGAGGAGGTTATTTGTATGAGCACAGAGATCTCGTGTATTCAAGTAGGCGTTTTCATACCATCGGCTTATATGCTGACAATGTCATTCTAACCCTAACGAACCCACTTAAGACTTTAGAGGCAGTAACTAAGATATTATCTCAATAATCCTCTGTTTCTTATTATAAGCTCAATATTACCAAGTCTAATGTTCTTACCATTAACCCCTTCACCCCCGGAGCTTTTTTCGGTTCTGCATTTTCGTTTTGCGCTCCCTGCCTTCAAACAGCCATAACTCTTTTACTTTTCTGTTCACATAGCTGTATGAGGGCTTGTTTTTTGCGGGACAAGTTGTACTTTCCAACGCCACCATTTATTATTGCATACGGTGTAGTGGGAAGCGGGAAAAAAATTCCAAACCGGGTGAAATTGCAAAGAAAACGCTATTCCGCTACAGTTCTACGGGTTTCTTATTTACAGCGTTCGATGTGCATTAAAACTGATCCGTTACTTTCATTCTACTGGTCAGTACGAATCCGGCAATACCTAATATGTATAGTTTTTCCTGCGTTTTCATAGTGATAAAATAATTAGAAAGTTGCCCTTTTTTTTTTTTTTTTTTTCCTTGTCAAATCTTGACCCCTATAACTTTTTGGTATTTATGTGTACAGAGCTGTATGGGGGCTCATTTTTTGCGGGACGATCTGAAGTTTTTATTGATACCATTCTGGGGTGTGTATGACTTTTTGATCACTTTTTAATTTTTTTTAGAAAAAAAAAGCGACAAAAAACGGCAAATCGCCATTTGGACGCTTTTTTCCGCCACACAATTCGCTGTATTGGAATTTTTTTTTTTATATTTTAAAAGTACGGGCGTTTTCGGTCACGATGATACCCATGATGTCTATATTTATTGTTATTTAGGTATTTATTTTTTACTTATACGGAAAGGGGGGTGATTTGAACTTTTACATCTTTTTTATTTTTTATATATTTTTTAACTTTTTTTTTTTATTTTTTTTTTACTATTAGAAAGCTCAAATATGGGCTTATATATTGTGGCTTTTTTTTTTTTTCTTTATGAGCAATTCTGGGTTTTATAGACTCAGAAAGACATGAATTGCTCATTTCTTATCCTGGCCTGCCATCTAGTGGCCAGAATAAGAATTGCACTTTGAAAACTGTAATCCTCACCAGCGAGGATTACAGTTTTCATATGGTGTACAGACACCCCGATTGGCCACACGGGGTGTCTGTACACCACCCGGAAGCGAACGCTTCCGGGTTTAGCCGCAACTAGATGCCGTGATCACGTGTGATCACTGCATCTAGTCAACCCGGAAGACGCCGCCGATATAGTAGGTAGCGGCAAGTCTCTGCTGTTAGAAACAGCAGAGACTTGCCGGCCATGACGCCCGCCGCACCCGCGAGCGGGCGCCATGTGCCCGCATCGCCCCAGCGCTGTACATGTACGGCGCTGGGGGTGAAGGGGTTAATGTACCCGAGTTTGACAGTGTTAGGCTACTTTCACACTAGCGTTTTGGAATTCCGGTATTGAACTCCGTCATAGGGGCTCAATACCGGAATAAAACGCTTCAGTTTTGTCCCCATTCATTGTTAATGGGGACAAAACTGAACGGAAGACAACTGAATGCTCCTGAAAGCATTCCGTTCAGTCTTCAGACCGGAGAGCAAACCGCAACATGCTGCTGTTTGCTCTCCGTACTAGTTATCCACACCTAAACGGATCCGGAATGACCCCCAATGCAAGTCAATGGGGACAGATCCGTTTGGTGTGGACACACTTGTAAACGGATCCGTCCTCCATTGACTTTCAATAGAGGTTATTCCGGATCCGTTTAAAAGATGCTAAAGATGATACAACCGGATCCGGAATTACGGATCCACAAGGTTGTATTATTCAGTACAGATCCGGCGGGTCCCTTCACCCGCTGGATCCGTACTAAGGCTAGTGTGAAAGTAGCCTTACAATACAGAATCGCTTCCAATACTCCATAGCTGAGAGGTCTATATCTTATCTGGGAATTGAGCTGAATCGCTCTTCGAAAGAGTTAGGCTACTTTCACACTAGCGTTTTAAAATTCCGGTATTGAGTTCCGTCATAGGGGCTCAATACCGGAATAAAACGCTTCAGTTTTGTCCCCATTCATTGTCAATGGGGACAAAACTGAACTGAAGACAACGGAATGCTCCTGAAAGCATTCCGTTCCGTCTTCAGACCGGAGAACAAACCGCAGCATGCTGCGGTTTGCTCTCCGGTCCAGGCATCCGCACCAAGACGGATCCGGAATGACCCCCAATGCAAGTCAATGGGGGTGGATCCGTCTGGTGTGACCATAATGGTAACCGGATCCGCCCTCCATTGACTTTCAATGGAGTCCATTACGGATCCGGGTACACATAGACACATACAGACATAAACATACACACACATAAAGACATACAAACACACATACATACTTACATGCTCCCCGGCAGGTCTTCGGAGCGTCAGGACGGCTCACACAGGTCACGATTCCCCACAGCGCCCTCTGCTGGGCGCCTGGTGGAATCGTCAGATGACGTCTGATGACCTGCCGGATCAGGCCTGCCGCCAGTGTGAAAGTAGCCTTAACCTCTGTTAATCTAAACTGTTTAAGATTAAATTTACAGAAAGATTATGCTAGGTACAATCAAGTGAGGCTATCTCATTGCAAAAATAAATACAGTGAAAATGCTTGTCCTGTCCAGAATTCTGTACGCATTTTGCTGTATCCCATTACATATATAACAGTTGATAAATAACTTAAAAGAGAACTTATTGCGTTTCATCTGGCATAATTCTAGACCTAGAGTAACTAAAAAAACAATATATCCCCTCTCCGTTTTGGTGGACTGGGTGTCCTGGACTTATATAGGTACTACATGCCTAATCTATTAGATCAAACCTCTGAATGGTGGTCCCCATCTGCACCACATAGATGGTTACAAATAGAGGAACGGCAAGTCAGAAGGAACTCACTTAAAGGGGTTCTGCAGGTTTTAATATCTGATGATCTATCCTCTGGATAGATCATCAGTATCTGATCGGCGGCGGCCCGACACCCGGGGCCCCCGCCGATCAGCTGTTTGAGAAGGCAGCGGCGCTACAGGAGCGCCGCTGCCTTCTCAGTGTTTACCCGCAGGCCAGTGACGTCACGACTAGTATCACTGGCCTGGGCGGGGCTAAGCTCCATTCATGTGAACAGAGCTTAGCCCCGCCCAGGCCAGTGATACTAGTCGTGACGTCACTGGCCTGCGGGTAAACACTGAGAAGGCCGTGGCGCTCCTGTAGCGCCGCTGCCTTCTCAAACAGCTGATCGGCGGGGGCCCCGGGAGTCGGGCCGCCGCCGATCAGATACTGATGATCTATCCAGAGGATAGATCATCAGATATTAAAACCTGCAGAACCCCTTTAAGTCATTACTGGCAGCACGTAGAATAGGTGCATATAACCCTACTCTGCATCTTTACACAAAGCAAGCATTTTTCTATGCCTGGTCGAAGTTTATTAGCACTAGTGATTCTCTACAATTAAACATCAAATCATTACCACTTGTGGCATTTGAGCACCATATACCCTCACTATCTCTTTTCAAGTGGGAGGACTGCGGTATAAATACCTTGGGATGCCTGTATAATAAGCTGGTATTGATGGACTTCAAATCTATTCATAACAAATTTGGGTTACCAAATGTATTATTTTATCAATACTTGCAAATCCGCCATCTTCTATCTATATTATCTTTAACATCCCCCTCGCAGGTGATGAGTCCTATTAACAGGATATTTGTAGATACAGCCCCCCTGAGCTCTAAAGTATCAAGATGGTACTCAACCCTATTATTAAAAGACACAGAGGTTAAGCAACCATACATGCTTTAATGGGAAGCAGAACTAGGGGAGGATATCCCCTTACCCTCATGGAAAGCTGCATGTTATTGGTCCATGAAATGTTCTAGATGTATTAACCACATAGAGCAGAGCAGGAAAATACGACTGACTCAGAATAGGCTCTCACATTATCCCCAATTACTCCCCTATATGTTGGAGGGGTTATGGAGAAATAGGCACCCCGACTCATATGTGGTGGCAGTCGCATGGTTAACCCTTTCTGGACTGCCATTTCCAATATTATTAGGAGAGTTACAGATATGCAAATAGATATAACTTCGAAACTTGCCATCCTCTGTATAGGCTTTGACGAGATACCGGCTGAGGCCAGATGGATAGTAGCTCACATCCTTAATGCTGCACATTAAGTGATAGCTCGTGGATGGAACCTATGCTACACCCCTCCCAGAAGGCATACTGCAAGATTTGCAGGATTCTACTGAATGTGTTGAGATGTGTAATCATTTGACATTGGCCTTGAGCAATAATATAGAGTGAAATAGGTATACATGTTTTGGAACCTTTTGATGTGCCATTTTCGAATCTCGGGACTTTGCCACATTCAGGATTCTATATTTATGTTTATGTTAATTGTTATTTCTCTGTTTTAAACAAACTCTGTGAATGATATCACTGCACATCTTATATGTCTAACTAATATTTGTACAAATCAATAAAAATTAACGATTCAAAAAAAAAAAAAATTAAATCTGGGACAGAAAGACCTCCTGGGGGGCTGACTAACAGAGGAAAACCTTTTTTCTTGTCAGAGTCCTTTTCTAGTAAATCATCAATTATAGGCACAAACAAAAAAATCACCCTGACAAGGAATAGCACAAAGTTTAGCGTTGGAACTAGCATGCCCATTCCAGCCTTTTAACCAAATTGCCCTACAGGCAGAGTTAGATAAGGCGAAAACCCCAATCTTAAGGATTCCGCAGAAATCAAAGGCATTATTTATAGTAGTGGAGGAAGAAAGTAACTGTTCCCTAGGGGTATCCCCTTTAATATGAGCATCTAACTCCTCTATCAACATTTTTAGGGACCTAACAGATGTAGCGGCAACAGCAGTTAAAAACTCGTCACAGAGGCTTCCAAGTTCTTTTTTAAATAAACCTCTGCTCTTTTGTCCATTGATTACTTAAAGCGGCTCTGTCACTAGGTTTTAACCTATGTATTTAAATACATAGGTTAAAACCCCTTGACTTCTACAGTTAGAACATACCTTTATTGCAGAGTACAGCGCAGCGGTTGTGCTGAAAAAAGACCTTTAATCTTTATGTTAATGAGCCTTCGGAGCACCGGGGGGCGGGCTCTTTCTTCCTGAGCACCGCTTCTTCACCGCCCCCCGGGTCCCGAGGCTCTCCCCGATGCCGACGTCCACGCCCCTCTGAAAATTGATTGACAGCTGAAATCCCGCCGGCGCATGCGCAGAAGCGCTTGCAGTGCCGAACACCGCAAGCGCTTCCATCCTTGTGCGCACGCGCCGTCACTTCCGGGTTCAGCGAAGTGACGGCGCGTGCGCACAAGGATGGAAGCGCTTGCGGTGTTCGGCACTGCAAGCGCTTCTGCGCATGCGCCGGCGGGATTTCAGCGCTAGGCCAAACGGCCTAGCGCTGTCAATCAATTTTCAGAGGGGCGTGGACGTCGGCATCGGAGAGAGCCTCGGGACCCGGGGGGCGGTGAAGAAGCGGTGCTCAGGAAGAAAGAGCCCGCCCCCCGGTGCTCCGAAGGCTCATTAACATAAAGATTAAAGGTCTTTTTTCAGCACAACCGCTGCGCTGTACTCTGCAATAAAGGTATGTTCTAACTGTAGAAGTCAAGGGGTTTTAACCTATGTATTTAAATACATAGGTTAAAACCTAGTGACAGAGCCTCTTTAAGTGAATCCATATCTTCATAGGCAAGTGCGGCTTTTCTTGATATTTTCGCCACCAGAGCATCAAGCTTGATATAGGGGTTTAGCCCAGGCAGAAGGTAGCTTCTTTTTACATACAGCAACCCCCCTTTCTTTTGTTCTGGAGGTCTTCCTGGAAGACTCCTTAGACACTTAATCACAAGAAACAAGACCCCATGAGCACTATTATAAAAAAAAAATGCGGGGTTATGACCCCTCTTACCCCACCCTGGTACCGATGTATCATTGGTGGTTTAAGCGCACTGAGCCTGCTCCATTTTTCATAGCAAACCAAGCCAAAATGGAGGAAAAGAACTGCCAACATCTTCCATTCTGCCCGGCTGTGAGCTGGCTGGGCTTTTCTCCTCAGCGCATGCAAGCTGGCTTTCTCCCCTTCCAGTCCGCAGTGTCAGCTTTCTCCCACCGCCACAACCCGGAAGTAAGGGAATCCAGAACACGGGCAGGCGGCCAAACATTCAAACACAGCCACAGAGGATCGCAGGAGCCCATAAAGGCCGAAACCCCCCCCAAGGACTAAGGAAGGAGAACGGAAGGTAAGGGAGAGTTAAAGGAGCCAAGACATCTGCAGCGACGGCATCTTATAGAAACATAGAAGATTGACGGCAGAAAAAGACCACCTGGTCCATCTAGTCTGCCCTTTTATTATCCTTTTATTGTTATCTTAGGATAGATACATGTTTATCCCAGGCATGTTTAAATTCAGTTACTGTGGATGTATCAACCACCTCTGCTGGAAGTTTGTTCCAAGTTTCTACTTCTCTTTCAGTGAAGTAATATTTTCTAATGTTGTTCTTGATTTTTCCCCCAACTAACCTCAGATTGTGCCCCCTTGTTCTTGTGTTCAGTTTCTTATTAATAACCCTTCCCTCCTGAACTTTATTCAGTCCTTTAACATATTTAAAGGTTTCAATCATGTCCCCCCTTTCTCTTCTTTCCTCCATACATATTAAGAACTCGGAGTATTTCTTGATAAGTTCTATGCTTTAGACCTTCCACCATTTTTGTAGCTCTTCTTTAGACCCGTTCTATTTTAGCAATATCCTTTTGCAGGTGAGGTCTCCAGAATTGAACACAGTATTCCAGATGTGGTCTCACTAGAGCTCTATACAGAGGGATCACAATCTCCCTCTTTCTGCTCGTTATACCTCTAGCTATGCAGCCAAGCATACGATTTGCTTTCCCTACCGCCTGGCTGCATTGGTTACTCATTTTGAGGCTGTCAGAGATGACTACCCCCAAATCCTTCTCTTCTGAGGTCTTTGTTAGCACAGAACTGCCAATACGATACTCAGATAGAGGATTTCTTCTCCCCAAGTCGATTATTTTACATTTGGAAACATTGAACTGAAGTTTCCATTGTTTTGACCACTTATCTAATAAAGATAAATCATTCTCCATTTTATCGACACCTCCTGGAACATCAACCCTATTACACACTTTTGTGTCATCAGCAAACAAGCAAACCTTCCCTACCAAGCCGTCCCTTATGTCACTTACAAACATGTTAAACAGAACAGGACCCAGAACAGATCCTTGTGGCACCCCACTTGTAACCAGCCTCTCCTCAGAATACACTCCATTAACAACAACCCTCTGGTATCTGTCCTTCAGCCAACTGCAGATCCACTGAACTATCCAGGGGTTAAGTCCAATTTTTGATAACTTCTCTATCAGCTCTTTATGGGGAACCGTATCAAAAGCTTTACTGAAATCCAGGCACCACCTTCATCCAGCACTTTAGTTACATAGTCAAAGAAATCAATGAGATTAGTCTGACATGATCGCCCCTCAGTAAAGCCATGCTGGTTTGGGTCCATCAAGTTGTTAGATGGTCAATTATCTTCTTTTTTAGTAGAGTTTCCATCATTTTTACCACTACAGATGTCAAGCTGACTGGCCTATAGTTACTAGCTTCTTCTCTACTACCCTTCTTGTGAATGGGTACAACATTAGCCATTCTCCAATCATCAGGAACATCTCCTGTAAAAAGGGACTGATTATACAGATCAGTCAGGGGGCCAACAATCACAGATTGGAGTTCTTTAAGAACTCTGGGGTGGATGCCATCCGGACCCATTGCCTTATTTAACTTCAGCCGGACAAGTTCCTGTAGAACATCGGCCTCTGAAAACACTGGGGCTGAAACTTTACAACTAGAGGCAATGCTATGTCCAGCCATGTTCTGATTATGAAAGTCGCCATCTGAAAAAACTGAGCAGAAGTAGTTATTCAGATGGTCAGCGACCGTCTTATTCCCATCTATATACAGATTTTTTCCATTGCTAAGTTTTGTAATGCCGCAGTTTTTCTTTCTCCTGTCACTAATATATCTGAAGAAGGTTTTATTTCCCTCCTTAACAGATTTGGCCATTTCTTCCTCCTTTGAAGCTTTAGCAGCATTAATACTTTTGTCTTCTTCTGTATAATTTTATAAACTTCTCTGTCCGCTACACTTCTAGACTCTTTATACCTCTTATAGGCAGACTTTTTATCATTCACTATAGCTCTTACCTCTGTAGTAAACCATAGTGGATTTCTCTTTCTTTTCCTTTTGCTAATTTGTCTAACATATAGTCTAGTTGCCTTTAAGAGGACTTCTTTAAATGCCTTCCACTGAGCACTTGGTCTTGCTGTTTTATCCCACCCTTTTAATTCTTTCTTTACATATTCTCTCATAACCTCAAACTTGGTCTTCGTAAAAGCCAATACTTTGGTTGCAGAATGGGATTTCTCACAGTCAGTTTGGACTTCGAACCACAAACATTGGTGGTCACTGGAACCCAGATTTTCTCCCACCTTCACCTCAGATACCAGATCCCCATTAGTAAATACTAGATCTAGGATATTTTCACCTCTAGTTGGCGCTTTCACCAACTGTTTTAGGGACATCCCCGTCAGGGCCTCTACTATGTTCCTACTTTTGCATGTGGACGCACAAGGGATATTCCAATCAACATCAGGCATGTTGAAGTCTCCCATAACTACAATATCTCCCTTTACTGCCATTTGGGTAATCTCGTCCAACAGCATAATGTCATGCTCTTCAGATTGCCCTGGAGGCCTATAGATAGCACCTACTCTGGTAACAGATCCTTATGCTGCACAGGGTAACCTTCCTCTCACTGCGTCAGTAGCCGGGACCCCCGCAGCCTTATGTTAATCTTATTGGCGCATAGCAAATGTGGTGCCAATATTCAAAAAGGGTCCAAAAACAGGCCGGGAACTATAGGCCGGTAAGTTTAACATATGTTGTGGGAAAACTGTTTGAAGGTTTTCTTAGAGATGTTATCTTGGAGTACCTCAATGAAAATAAGCAAATAACTCCATATCAGCATGGCTTCATGAGGGATCGGTCATGTCAAAGCAATTTAATCAGTTTCTATGAGAAGGTAAGTTCTAGACTTGACCGCCGCGAATCAATGGATGTCGTATATCTGGACTTCTCTAAAGCATTTGACACTGTACCACATAAAAGGTTAGTATGTAAAATTAGAATGCTTGGCCTAACAGAAAATGTCTGTATGTGGGTAAGTAACTGTCTCAGTGATAGAAAACAGAGTGGTTATTAGCAGTACATATTCAGATTGGGTTACTGTTACTAGTGGGGTACCACAGGGGTCAGTATTGGGCCCTATTATCTCCAATATACAGTATTTATTAATGATCTTGTAGAAGGCTTGCATAGTAAAATATCAATTTTTGCAGATGACACTAAACTGTGTAAAGTAATTAATACAGAAGAGGACAGTACACTGCTACAGATGGATCTGGATAGATTGGGCAGAGAAGTGGCAGATGAGGTTTAACACTGACAAATGTAAGGTAATGCAAGTCACCAGTACGTACTAAATGGCAAAAGACTGGGTAACACTGACATTGAAAAGGACCTAGGAATTTTAGTAAACAGAAAACTAAGCTTCAGAAACCAGTGTCAGACAGCTGCTGCCAAGGCCAATAAGATAATGCATCAAAAGGGGCATAGATGCCCGTGATGAGAAAATAGTCCTGCCACTTTACAAATCACTAGTCAGACCACACATGGAGTACAGTGCACAGTTCTGGGCTCCTGTGAACAAGGCAGACATAGCAGAGCTGGAGAGGGTTCAGAGGAAGGCAAGTAAAGTAATAGCTAGAATGGGTGGACTACAGCACCCAGAAAGATTATCAAAATTAGGGTTATTCACGGGGGGGGGGGGGCGGAGCCAGCGCAAGAAGGAGATGGACGTGCTAGTACTCCTAGTAGTGGAGATATGGACAAATTTATTAAAAAAGCCGCGGTTTGCTTTGCCGTCAGAGATTCCAAGATGGCGCCCGCACAGCAGAGCCGCGCTCCTGACGGTGGGCATGAAGCCTCGGATGGGGAGAGTGAAGCGGAGGAGACAAACCATGCCAAAACCTCCCATTATCCAGAAAGTACCTGAAAATGGCTCTCTCCAAAGCAGTGGAGCCTATTCTGACGGAGATCTCGTCGCTGTGCCAGGACATGAGGCACATAGGAGGAAGAGTGGAGTCGCTGGAAAGTACACAAACAACTATGCTGGAGTTCCAGAAGCCGGCATCTACCTGCCTCCGCCAGTGTCAGCAACACATGAATGCAGTTCACACTGCCCTGGAAGATCAAGAGAATCGGGGACGGCGCAACAATCTAAGATTTCGTGGTATACCAGAGTCCATTCAGCCGAATTAGGTACCCGATACCACTAAAAATATATGTTCAGACATATTAGGCCAAGACCATGCCGCACCTATAGTTTTGGAGCGGGCTCACCGCCCTAAACCAAAGCCCTCTGAACCACCAAGAGACATTATATGTCGCTTTCTAAACTTTCAGGATAAAGAAGCTATGCTTGCCAAAGCTCGAGATTTACCTGAAATCATCTTTGCTGATCATACTATCAACATATATCAAGATTTAGCACCAGTGACTCTCCAAAAAAGACGGCACTTAAAACCTTTAACCGCCTGGCTCAGGTCACACAAAGTGCCTTATCGCTGGACCTACCCATTTGGTCTCTCCTTTTTCTTCAATGGCCGACGGATTACCATACAAACATATGATGATCTGGGACCTGCTTTTGAGCATCTGGGAATCCCACCTATGGATATTGAGAACTGGGACTTAATCCAGGACATCGCCCTTCTGCCAGATGTACCTACCATACTCCCTTTTGAAATGCTTCATACCCCAAAATCGCAAAGACAGAAGAAAACCAAAACACCCATGACTCCAAGACGGATCGCCATGGCTGATTCCTGAACATACTTCTTAAGAGACTCCCCTAACTCTCTTCTTGGAGGGACTGATACGTAACCTGTGCCACCTCTTTGTACACGATTTAGTTTGCTTCTTGATTATTTGCTGATTGCCGATCACTTCTTCACCCCCTCCCTCCCTCTCAATAACTCTCAATTAAAAAAAAAAAATTCATCCAGACCTCCTCCCTCTTCCCTTTTACCGCCCCTCTACGCCTCCTCCTTCCTTACTCTCATCTCCCTTCCCCCCCCTCCACCTGTCCCCCCTCCCTCACCATCTAACCTAAATCACTGCCTTACCCCCTCTCCACTGGTCCAACACCCTGGGTTCTGATAGTCCCCTTATGCACATTTATACTCCTCTCCTCTTCTTTCTTTCTATCTTGACTCTTGTCTCTCCTGCCAACAATTACATCCTTCCCTATCACTTTTACCTCCCTATCTTTTAATTTTTTACTTTTATTTTTATTACTCATGCTCTCAATTACTGATACCTAAAAAGGAATCTTATAGCTGACCATACTGGTTGAAATGCCCCATCGGGGACTTCCTTCCACTGTGACGGACTCCCTCATGGGAACATTGAAATCCCTATCACTGGTAGAATTGCAGACTTTAATGGTCGAAGACACTTATACCCCCCCACCACCGCCATTAATTATTTGGCTTATTAGTGCTAATGTTGTTCAATGTTCTGATATTTATCTGTTTTATCTGTTGAAATATGTTCACCTGCTATATTCTTTGCAAAATTTCAAGTCATGCCTAATTGGGTTGCAGTATCTTGGGTGCATTCCACGATATATCTTCTTTCCGGGAGACTCCAGCCACAGGGATGAGTACTTTATATTTTCTTTATCTTACATACTAAGCGACACCTGTGATGTAGCATTGACTTGCTCTCCTAAACAGCACCATGAATGACATACGGGTAGCCTCTTAAAATGTGAAAGGCTTTAACTCACCCTCAAAAAGGCGTCAAGTGTTTAGTGTTTTTAGGAGAGACATGGCAAATGTGATTTTTCTGCAGGAAACAAACTTTAAATTCCACCACACCCCTAATCTGTCATACTCATATTATTCTCAATGGTTGCACAGTAGTAACAACTCTTCTAGTTAGTATAGGGTTCCAGAAAAACATTCCCTTCCAACTGATTGGACAGGAAATTGATGCAGACGGGAGATACATTATGCTTAAAGGGAAAATTGGCACTCAGTGCTACACCTTTATTAATGTATATGCTCCCAACCAGAAGCAAATATCTTGGCTTCAAAACCTGTTAGCCAAAATAGACTCCTTCGAGATGGCATTACTATACTTGGAGGAGACTTCAATCTAGTTCTGAACCCTATATTGGACTCGTCTTCACAAAAATCAGCTCACTCCCAAAAAGCTCTTAGCTCCCTTCATAAATACCTTTGGCAAGCACATCTGGTAGACGCCTGGCGAATATTTAACCTAAATGTGAGAGATTTTACCTTCTTCTCTCCAGCTACCAACGTTTGGATTATCTTTTTATCTCAAAAGAATATCTCCAGGTGTGCACGGGGCGGACATAGGGACTATCTTTCTATCAGACCATTCTGCTGTGTTCCTTTCCATCACCACACGGAAAAAGCCAAACGGTTTCTTGAATTGGCGTCTCAACGAATTTCTATTGAGCAATCCCACTACAAGAGAACGCTTGGCTAAAGCCCTCATAGAATATTTTTCTATAAATAAATCCTCAGAGATTTCTCCCCAAACTCTTTGGGACGCACACAAAGCATACATACGGGGCCAGTGCATTAGCTTAGGAGCGTACCTTAAAAAAGACAAAAATAGACAAATAGATGCTCTCCATGACCAAATCAGGAAATTGGAGGGCCTACATAAACATTCTCTTCTACAAAACCAACTTACGGAATTAACCAGGCTTAGAGAAGAACTCAAAGATATCTTGAAGAGCCTGTCAGCAAAATACTTTCTACTCTCCCAACATAAGATTTTTGCTCATGGAAATAAAGCAACTAAGTTTGCGATGCAAAGCCTAAGAAAAAGGAAGTCAAAAAACTATGTTTTTCATTTGAAGAAACCAGATGGATCTTCAATTTATGACTCTGAAAGCATAGCTTCACAGTTTAGGGACTATTATGAATCACTGTACAATCTGCCATCTGCTCAACTGACTGATTGCTCCTTTCTGGACAATATCACGCTACCCACCCTAACAGATTCCCAAAAACAACAGCTTGTCATGCCCTTTACATCTAAGGAACTCACAGCTGCAAAAAAACAATCCCCCCCCCGGTAAAAGCCCAGGCCCTGATGGCCTCCCTATCACATATTACTCCTCTTTTCAGCATATACTAATCCCCCACATGCTCCCAATGTTTAACAATTCACTAGAAGATGTTCCACTATCTATAGAAATGACTAGGGCCCACATTACCCTCATCCCAAAAGAAGGTAAGGACCACACTCTCTGTTCTAATTATAGGCCGATCTCTCTACTCAATGTGGATCTTAAAGAGGCTCTGTCACTAGGTTTTAACCTATGTATTTAAATACATAGGTTAAAACCCCTTGACTTCTACAGTTAGAACATACCTTTATTGCAGAGTACAGCGCAGCGGTTGTGCTGAAAAAAGACCTTTAATCTTTATGTTAATGAGCCTTCGGAGCACCGGGGGGCGGGCTCTTTCTTCCTGAGCACCGCTTCTTCACCGCCCCCCCGGGTCCCGAGGCTTTCTCCGATGCCGACGTCCACGCCCCTCTGAAAATTGATTGACAGCGCTAGGCCGTTTGGCCTAGCGCTGAAATCCCGCCGGCGCATGCGCAGAAGCGCTTGCAGTGCCGAACACCGCAAGCGCTTCCATCCTTGTGCGCACGCCGCCGTCACTTCGCTGAACCCGGAAGTGACGGCGCGTGCGCACAAGGATGGAAGCGCTTGCGGTGTTCGGCACTGCAAGCGCTTCTGCGCATGCGCCGGCGGGATTTCAGCTGTCAATCAATTTTCAGAGGGGCGTGGACGTCGGCATCGGAGAGAGCCTCGGGACCCGGGGGGGCGGTGAAGAAGCGGTGCTCAGGAAGAAAGAGCCCGCCCCCGGTGCTCCGAAGGCTCATTAACATAAAGATTAAAGGTCTTTTTTCAGCACAACCGCTGCGCTGTACTCTGCAATAAAGGTATGTTCTAACTGTAGAAGTCAAGGGGTTTTAACCTATGTATTTAAATACATAGGTTAAAACCTAGTGACAGAGCCGCTTTAAACTCTTGGCAAAGATGCTGTCCACTAGACTTGCTGATATGCTCCCTTCCCTGATACACGGGGATCAAGTTGGCTTCGTAAAAGGCAGAGAGGGTAGAGATAATACGGCTAGTCTTGAACATACTATATCATACTGTGCGAAAGGCAACCCCACTAGTCCTTCTCAGCACAGATGCTGAGAAGGCATTTGACAGAGTTAAGTGGTCCTTCATAGAGCTCACGCTCATTAAGCAGAACTTCCCGAACCAGTTTCTTTCGGCTATTAGAGCGATGTACTCTAATGCATCAGCGTCGGTTACCGTCAATAATATCATCTCCAGCTCTTTCCAAATTAGGTACGGAACCCGACAAGGTTGCCCTTTATCCCCCCTTTTATTTGTGTTGACCTTGGAACCCCTTTTACAAACTATTAGAGCAGACAAAGCGATCAGAGTTATAACTTTGGGCGACCAGGAACATAAAACGGCTGCTTTTGCAGACGATTTATTGGTTGTCATAAGCAACCCTGATACAGCACTTCCCAAACTATATCAAAATTTAGAGATATATGGCTCATATTCAAATTTTAAAATTAATCACAGCAAGTCATTGATCATTTGCTCAGGAATTACTCCGTCTCACAAGGCTCGCCTGAAGCAAAATTCCCCCTTCAACTGGTCTTCCCCCACATTAACCTACCTAGGCATCAAGATAAGTAACGACCCAACTAAATTATTCGATCTCAATTATGCTCCTCTATTAACCAATATCAGTGAAACCCTCAAAAAGTTAGACCTCCCTATTCTATCCTGGTTTGGAAGGAAGAACATTGTAACCTCCTTAGTTCTACCTAAACTGACTTACATACAACAAGTTCTTCCTATGCCTATCAGTTCTACTTATTATAAAACACTGAAATCCCTCTTTAGATCTTTCATCTGGATGAAGAAGAAACCCCGCCTCTCATATACACTTCTCTCCAGACCTAAAAATATAGGTGGTATTGCTCTCCCTGATCCGGCGAATTACGGAAAGGCAATTCTTCTCTCCAGAGCTATAGACTGGCTGAGGGGCTCTAGTCATAAATCATGGGTAGCAATGGAACAAGC